>JAODJX010000103.1:264751-277375 GCA_026776945.1 Isichthys henryi | reverse complement strand
GGGGGGCATAGATCGTATAGTGAATGAGTTTCAAAATATGGGGGTAGAGTCCATCTAAGAGAAGGGCAGGCATCAGAAAGACAACGTGATGAGAAGAGAAAGACCACAAGCAAGCGAGACGCGATGGAGAAAGAAAGAGATGCAGAGGAGGGCATGATAACAGATGTAACAGCAGGCCTGAGTCGCAGTCAAGGCTTTAGCCTGATTTCACATTATTTATCCCCAATGGATGCACATGGAAAATGTGCATTTGGATCGCATTTTTAAGAATGCGGGGTATCAAGGCACAGGGAAATTTGAGTCCCGGCTCTAAATAAACCCTTATATGATTGGCTGCTTGAGTCAAAAAACCTTGGAATCTTGATGTGTAGTTTGATAAAAAGCCATGGGATGCTTCCCCGGAGTGTTTAGCCAGCCAGCTAAGAGCAGCTAGTTTGAGTGAAATACTTTTAGAAACACTTTTATATTCCCTGCTTACACTGAGGAACAATAGTAGTCGTATAGTAAGTACAGTAGCCAATAAGTAGCTAAAATCTTTCTGGAAGTACTCTGCAGTATTTATTTGGATACAACTTTGTGTTAGGCGAACTAATAATGATTTTTTTCCCCATCTAGTTTCATGTGATTTAATTAGATTTGACTTTTACTCCATTGAAAAATCCATTAGATCTCTCTTCTCCATAGTCTTCTCAATGTGGCCCTTCTCTCTTTTGAAAATCTGGATGCTAGTTCCAGGTATCTCCTGCGTTTGCGGACTCATAATGACGTGTGTCACATGCCCACGTTATTTTTATAGCTACCAGTTAGTTCCGGGGTAAATGGGATAAAGACCTGG
The DNA here is from genome assembly GCA_026776945.1 of Isichthys henryi. NCBI lineage: Eukaryota > Metazoa > Chordata > Actinopteri > Osteoglossiformes > Mormyridae > Isichthys > Isichthys henryi. The sequence continues at coordinate 276,540 of JAODJX010000103.1, read as the reverse complement.
TCTAATTTTAGTAAATAGGCCTCCCAGTTCCACCCACATCCTGTCTGTTCAGCACAAGCAATTAAAAAGAATTGTATTTGGTACTGGTGACAAACTAACGGAGCGTTAGCTTATGCTATGTCTGGAATCGTCGCTCGGCCGCGGACCACCTCTCTGGTTCCGGTCCAGCTCGAGTTCTCGCCACGTTATCCAACAATGTGCAGTGACTCACAGCCGGTGAATCACCACCGCCTCGGTTTCCCACCTCCCCAAGCGCGACTTTAATCATTTATTTGGTTTGCTATCTACGTGGATTTTTTTTCGGTGGCCAAGCTGGCAGCATCCTGGACTCAAGCCCCTGAGATTAAAGCCCAAATCTAAAACGTGGTCTGGCTCTGCAGTTGTTTGCCACGTTCTCCCCACGTAGGAGAACACTGACTCCCATATTCCAAAGGCAAGTTACCCCCCCCCCCCCACAGTGCACAGAAGCTGTATGTATTTCATACCACACCTGATGCCTTGTGTTTCCCAGGGTAAAGCAGAGTACGACTGTCATCCTCTTTGCATAAATGGGCTGATGGATAAGTTTTCCGATTCCCTACATCATCTTCCTCACTGAAGAACTCTAGGGTGGTGAGTTTCAGCTCAGAGTATCATATCCAGTTGCTATAACTGGGGAGTTTATCCTGGGGAAATTCTCTACAGCCAGTCTTAGCTGCACATCATGTTTGGATAGTGGCAGTTTTGTGTACTCTCCAGATCCTTTGAAACTGTGCCTTACTATCCAAGGCCAACATATGAAGAGCTTCCATTGGACAGTCTCCCGTGACAGGGTCTTCAATAAGATTCTCCTTCGACTTTAGAGAGCTGTGCTAGTTCCAAAGGCATCATAAACTCTGTGCTGTACTGTGATAACTTTTTACCATGCACACACACAGATATATTACACACCACTATTGATCTACATATAGAATACTTCAATATCCACAAATATAAAATCACCTGAGCAAGAATTTCCAGTGTTAGATAAGGAAATGTCAGATAAGCAAATACATAGCTAGTAACCCCAAAACTATAGACTTGAAGGAGTATGATTCAGAAGCAGTCGACATTGTCCAGACAAAGAAACTGAGTCCAGGCTTTGTGGAAATGTCCCAGTCAATCCACTCTGGTTGGGTGAAAAATGGTATATAAGATAAATCACCATCTGTAGTAGCATCATTAATCAAATCCATCTCCCGTAACATGAGTTGTCAAACAGTCAGACAGTGGACACCATGGAAACACACGCCCAACTGCAACGTCTGACTCATCGGAGCGGAGCTCGGGCGTTGATACCCTGAATATGCATGAGCCACATTTTAATGCCTGCGGGCAATATTCTCTTTGGTCTTTGTACGGTCAGTGTAACAAAATGTGATATTGTAGGAATATAGGGACTCATTTTTTTCTAACTGCCTTTAATCTGGCACTCATTTCTGTTACCTTCTGTCTTAAATTACTTATAGCTTTGGCTTTTACTCTTGGTTTTAAATGATGTATAGTTTTGTTTTAATCTCAGTTTCACATTACTTACGGTCTCTAAAATCGTTTAAATGTTCGTCTTACCGTAGTTGTTTTAATTGTGCTGCACCTTTGTTGATACTTGTTGTCTTTCAAATGTGCTGAATAAATAAAGGTGACGTGACTCATAAAATAATGGGCGACGTTAAGCTGAGAGAAGCTACACTGCTTGATATCCTTAAATGTGTCCTCTACCCAGCTACATGGTACTGACTTGCCTAATCTTAGTAAAATGGGGAGGTGGGTTGTGAGGATCATCTAAAATATGAGGCTGATAGCTAGATTTCTCCTAATGGACATCAAAAACCTCATGACAACCCTTGTAAAGTGCTTAAACATGTAAAAAGATGACATATTCCTTTACTTACAATGCATTTTATCTATTTCTGGGATATCTGTATCCACTGAGGTCCCTTACATGCATCCAGTTTGCCCTTATGCAAAATATGCAAGGGACTGTCCTCATTAGCATGATAAGGAGAGTCCATCGCCATCCCCTGGTGATCTGTAGGGCTGTCAATTACGGGAAAACAAACCACAAGTAGGCAATAAGTGAAGACCGACAGATTTGACTTGATGTGCCTGTTTTCCAGCTGCCTGTATTACTCTCACAGCTCCGGTCCAGCCGCACGCTTGCCGGGCCAGTACTCTTCTCAAAACTGGGGCGCCGAGTGAGACTTCCAAGCTATGCCAGCTCCAGGGGCTAACAGAGCCCTTTAATCAAAAAGGATCCTCAATTTGCAGTTTCCCTATTCACAAAGTTCACCACCATTTGGCTAGAAAAAGACAAAGTGTTATGAGCGTTGGTCAGGTCATTACATTTAATTTATCAGACACTTTTATCTAAAGGGACAAACTTATTCTTGGGAAAGCAGATTCAGAAAGTCCTTGGAACAAATAGGGGTTAAGGGCCTTGCTCAGGGGCCTGCTGATGTGGCTAATCACAGGATTTGAATCAGCCATCTTCTGATCACAGGCACATCATCCTAACCTGCTGAACCACCCTGGGGTTAACTGGGGTTTGCTATTCTCTAGGAGGTTTTGGGCCAGTTTTGAACAATACTTTTGACAAGCCTCTGTAGGACAGATGGTGGACTAATGTGATCTATACAGCCCAAAGTGTGCAGAGATATTTAGGAAGCGTAGTTACTATGGACCTTCTTAGCCTCATGAAATATTCCCCCGTGCTGTCAGCCTTCCTCAGTGTCGTGAAGAGCAGTAACCGAGGACAGGCTTTTCAACTCAGCAGCCATCACCATCACGTCCCTGTTTGCAAATGCGAGTGACCTTAATGGCTCCAAATTAGTGGTCCTCTTCTGCCGCCGCATAGATTTCTCACGAGCCGGGCTGAGGCGCAGATTGATCGCTTGTCTTCAATTAGTGACCAGCTAAGCAGGAATCTCTCCTGACTTCAGCTTGACCTGTTTGCACATACATTGTTTCTTTGAACTAGCACCCCTGTTTCCAATAAATGGAAGACACAAGCGCACACAAAGACACAAAAATTTTGTCTTAAGTTCAGTCCTCATGTGTTTTGAAGTCACAAGGTCATTTTGTCCTGGGAGAGAAAAACAGAAGGAACGTACTAATCTGGGTTTTACTCAAATAAGGTGAACATGGGGTGAGGTCTTTGAATCCCAAACTTTAATCATCTCAGTTAATTCTTCCCTCAACATAAGTTCGGGAGGAGATTAAGTCGGTTATTTTCAGGTACAGCCTTTGTCCTGCAGAGTGACAAGGCTGTGCTGACTGAGTCCTTCTGCGGAGATGTTTTTGGGGAATAATGGCCACTCCGTCCCTCTGGCGTTTTTGATAACAGTCATCGCAGGTGTTGTGACTAATCTCTTCTGTACCCTGGGTCACCGTTGGATGGAATAGGAGGGGTGGTGGTGGGGGGGGGGTCTGTTTTTCACGAGCTGCACCATCTCCGTTTGGGTAAGCAATGTCCCCTAGAGTTAATTAGAGCAGCCTGAGGTAAAATGGAAATGCAATAGCTGTGTCAGATAAGGGAGAGAGGAAAAAAGGCATCGATATCGCGTAATTTCTAGCTGAGATGGCGCAGAAAACGAAACAGCCAAAATGATACCATGGAGATGAAATGAGGCTTCTGCAACCCCTGGACAAGCTAGTCATGGCCTTTTCCAAACCAGCGGGACTGGCAGAGTATAAGTAGGTTAACCTGGTGGATAAATGACAACGTTTGCCTTAGGTTTTTAATGCTATGTTTTTTTTTGCTTTCTGCAGGATGGATTCCCTGCTAACTTTGGGGGTCTGTCATCAGCATGCTTGCCAAGCTATTAGCGGGGTGGGGAGGTAAGTGTCAACGTAGCTGTGAGCCAAGAAGGGGGAGAAGAAGCCACATAGCTGAGAGTAAAGGAGATGGCGGTGGCAGGCATGCCAGTCTCTCTCCAACGACATCGCGTCCGGCAAGATGGCACACGCTACTTTCAAAAAAATATGTGTAGGTAGTACCTTTAGTACTGTTACGTAATAATGGATTCACAGAGAGCATGCCACCATCACTGGGTCACTGATGAGTAAGAATGGACTTTTTGTTTCAACCATTCACCAGCACATACAAAGTCCAAGACCAATGGCTGTCCTTTTTTCCCAAATATTCAACTGATCCACTCTTGAGACACAATACAAGGAAAAACATCTACAATGTCCTGGCGACAATGGAACGATGAGGAACCTAGAAATCACACAGGCAAACAACAATCATCCAATGACAGTTTGAAGCACCTGACAGCCCCCTGGGGCCGATTCCATCACAGGCCAAGCAAGCCGCCCAGTGAAAGTCGCCCCCTGCAGGCCTGGAAGACCCATGATGCCCTTGATCTCTGCTTCCCTACTCAGTCTAACTGACGATATTTAAGCCACTTATGAAATGGGGCAAGTCTGACACTTACCGCATTTCCTCTATCCATGGCCCTGTTTCTCTGCCACTCCATTGCTCTGTATCCTGGGCCATCACACATCTCTACTATTCCATTATTCTTTGTCCTTGCGCTTGTAGCTGTTCTTCATAAATAAGTCCTTCTATAATTATGTTTTTGCCAAAATCACATATCAAATGGATAGTTATGTTTTTTTTTTTTTACATCCATTTGAGTTTACACTGCCGTAGTTTGCTCCAAATAAGCCATTTTAAAAAGAACTATTTTCAGTAAGACTGGATCACCTCACAAAAAAATAGGATTTATTTTTTGTTACATTATTAATACCACATAAATTTTTTCTTAGATAAAATTAAATGATAATGGGGTGGTCTGGTGTGGATTTTTAAACAAACTCCATTTAAGGTGAATGGGAAAAACGGACTTTTGTAAAGGGTGTATGTTGTGGTTACTTGCTGCATGAGGCTCTTTTAAGAATGACCGTAATTTACCGGAATGTTGCAGTGCTACCTGCTGTATAGTAAGCAGTTGTAAATGGTTCTACAGAAGCCAACACTCTAGAAGAAGAGCAGGATGAATAAAAAAATAATGATATAAAAGTGAAGAGGGGATCAGACCATCATGGTATTTCTGCATTCTTTTTATTAACTTCTCCTTTTCCCCAAGTAATAATTAAAGCTACCATTTTTCACCTGAAGACCTTTTGAAAGCTGGTTGAAAAAGCACATCTACGCTTTGTCTGACACATTCGCGTCTTTCTCCTTTTGTTTATTTATTTATACGAAGATAGATGTTTTGCTATATTGCTTCATTAGGAACTTTTATATCTGATGGTTTTTCCAGGGTCAAGCTAAGAAGGAACATCACTCTTCATACCTTCACCGACCTTGATGGAGAGCAGTTACCATAGATGGCTTGTTCCTTCAGACGCTTTTATGAGGCTTGGAGACGACAAACAACTTCAATTCAGACAGCTCAAAGCTGTCCTTCGGTTTTTGTGTTAGGGCTTCAAGAGCAGCAGAAATGTTTATTTTCAGCAGTGTTGATCTGTGGTTCTCTTCCTGGATCAGCCTCAACTTTGTAAAGCATAACAAAAGTGTAGCAAACATAACTAAGTAAGAAATATTCTTTATTCACAAACCAGTAAAGTGTCCAGACTTAAGAAATTAGACTTTTCTTTTTTGCAAAAAGGAACAATCATTAGCAGCTTAAGGGACCATCTTGACTTAGTCACAACTACGATATTTTCAGGGCAGAACTAAAAGTAATAATAAGTGTGGCCTTCCGTTCTCGCTGAAGTCGCTACCCGTCTCATTTTATACAGGATCGTCCCCTACTGAAAAATAAAATGCTGTGTCTCATTTTGAACCAATACGGGACCGTATTGTCATATCAATTATCAAAGAATCCACACAATTTTCCCCACTCTGCTTGCCAAATGTAATCTCTAGGGACTTGGGCGGGGGCAGTATCCCTTATCTCTTCAGGTAGATAATGGTGACCCCAGCTGTCACCGTGTGTCAAGTGGGCTGAAGAGGTGTGCAGAGAGTACGCGATACAAACAAGGACGAGGAAAACATGGCTGAAATTGATCAGGCAGTAGCAGGCTGTGCTTGAGCACCGAGGCCACACCCACTTTGGCGTTAGGACCCCCGATCCTTGCACTCTGCACTTTGCCACCTTTCTGTGCTTCGGAGTCCATCGACAGCCAGCTAGATGGTGCCGGACTGTTTAAGAACTAACAGATTGTGCAGAGATTCCTGAGAAAAATCCAGTTCTGGGATTAACGTGAGGTCGAATTCTGTTAGCCCGGATCCTCGAAAGAGAGACACGGTTCCAGATGAAGGAGTGCCGAGCTGAATTAGCATTTCCTGCCATGCAACAGGAAAATAATGCAAATGACTCGAGACCGTTTTGTTAGTGAGAAAGGCATGTGTCTTGGGTACTCCGACAGGCAGGAGCACCCGGTATATTCAGTCATTAATTTCATTGCAGGGAAACATAATCTTCTCACTGCTGCGTCACTCTAATTAGTATTAAGCTTGACATTGAGCGAAAAAGGAAAGAGATCTGACCCATCAGTTTCTTTTAGAGTTAATCTGTCGCAAAGTAAATATTATCTAATGAGCCATTTGGAAAGCTCAATTACAATTGATTGCTTATGTATGTATTACAACATGCTGTATTACTTTGCATGCTTTTAATGTTGCCTTTCATCTCGTTGAGCACTGGTATCAGTAAAGATTATGGTTACGCTGGGAATTAACACAAAATTGTGACAGGGTAAACTAAAACCCGTGCATAAGCAAATTATGGAAATGGACACTGTCTCTTTAAGAACTCTCCAGGTGTTGAAACAAGAGAGATCAACAACGAGGTCACCTGTGGAGAAGCAGAGCTGTTAGGGCTGTCTGTGTCCACTTAAATAGTAATGAAGAGAAACAACTGTCCACACTCTGGCTTACTCTGGACCTCAGGACACTGCAGGTCAATCTGTCACCTCTGGCACTTCAAAGCTCACAAAGGCTTTGCTACTGTACTGGATGGGGAATAATTAGCCCCCAGGGCTCCTTGTTTCATATCTTTCTCTTACCTGCACAGAATCGTAATTCAACACTCCCACCACCAGGGGGAGACACAAGCTCTTGTGCTATTCAACAGGTTCAAAGATAACTGATCATTTTTGGGGTCTTTTGGAGTCCTTTTTGGCCTACTGTGCCTGACTCAAAATAATGAACATCCTACAAACACTATTTATAAGAAAAAAGAAAAAAAAAACAGTTTGTTGTGCTTTTTGAGACGGTGGCAGACATGCACACAGAGGGTTCATGCTTTCCAGAAATGTTTGTGACCACGGGGTATAATGGCAAAAAAATAAAATAAAATCATGAATCTTGAAAAAGAATCATTTTAACGGCAAGAATGTGAATAATTACCTTTGTTTTGTAAAATTCTTTTAAAGACCCAATTTACTTCTTATGGACCTTTTCCATTTTTACAAAAATAGCAGATGTAACAATGGGAATCTTGCAAATCTGTCTTCACAATGCAAGAACTAAAACACTAAAACAAGGTTTCTAGAAATTCAAAACCTTCCCACCATCTCCCAGCAACAGGCTGCTGGTTAAAACATCTCAGGTGCACGGATGGTCTGGCTAAGGGGGTTTACCTGGATATCATTAAGTAGATAGGAACAAGACTGCACTGTGATTCACCCAGAATAGTTAATAATCGATAAGCATCTCATCAGTATTGACGGCAGAGAGGGACTAGCGCCACATCGGCAGAATATTAATTACATCACAGCTAGAAAACTCCTGAAATCTTTTTTTTTTTCTTGGTCTTTTGGAAGGAATCCAGTGGTTAAGAAGGGTGCGGCATAGAAACCTGAACAGCAATCTGTCTTCCTTAAGTGGCCAAAGCAAAATAAACACAAACAGCACCCCAGTATTTATAATTAGTAATTTTAATGAACCTTAAATCACTAACCTTTTCCCTTGCCTCTTAGTCACTACTTGACTAATGTTCCAGGTGAGTGATGGGACAATGAACTGATGGAAAAAGAATAAGCTTTGTTGTTTTAGCAAAGGAAATGGATTAATGGTAATATTCTGGAATTTTTCACCAGATTCAAAACAATGTAATTAAATCAGGGCTTAATCAATCAAGTACAAATGAGGGAGGGGCTGTCAGAAATGTTACGAGGCTCAGAAATTCAGGAAGCATAAAGGGAAGTAGATGAATCAACATACAACAACAACAGTATAGGAATTTATGATAATCGGCTAGCCTCCCCCCAGCGAGGGTGGGAGCTGACGTGAATTACTTTGGGTCTCAATTTCTCTTCCTCCGTTTTTCCTCCCATGATTGGCTCCCCTAGCTAAAGATCGTTAGTTTCACTTTTCATTAGAGGGAATCAATAAAGCAGCCCGCTCACTTGTAGAGAGGACAATCCCCTGCATGGATCTCCCTGCCTTTCTACTTGGCTTACCAAGCTCTGTCACTTAACCTCCTGACCTGATCTGCCGAGAAGAGAGATGGGGGGAGACGCAGAGGAGGGGGTCAGGGCAAGTACAGAACCACAATGTGGAATAGATAATGATAGAAGATAAGGCTGACTACCAAAGACGACTGCTCTGCGGGCATGTTGGTAACGTTGTAGGAGAGGGAGCGCGGAAAAAAATCAGGAATATTAGCTGAGGAATTTGCGATCAGTTGAATGGTGAAAATACCGTCAAAGATACAGGATCATAAAGCAAGGGTAATCAAAAGGTTTTGAGAAAATTGAGCTAGCAATGAATTTATTGCTAGCAGTGTCTACAGTCAGTCATTAAAGATTGATAAACCAGGGTGTGTTTAAAATTCTGACACTTGATATGGTTACTGTGAAAGGAAAAACATTCATAAGAATGAATGTTGAAGGTCAGTTTCCAACGATGTGCAAGATGGTGTGGCTTGCTTGTGTGTGGCGAGTGTGACCGTGTCCACTTCAATCAGACTTATGGTGATGAGCCGTGCTTAGGGCGACTCACCGAGCACAGTGAGACGGGCGGGCCTTGACCTCATGGCGGCTTGTATGGCTTGGCACTCGAAGACCGCGTCATCCATCAGCTCCACCCTCTGGATGCGGAGGTGGTGCTCTCCAGATCCGTGGTCTCCGATCACTGAGTAACGAGGGTAACCTAGAATACGAAACCAGACATGTATCACCAGGTCACCCTTAGGTTCTCTGGCCATCATTATCATCGATCATCCTCAGTGGTACATTAATCGGAGGTTAACATCTGCCATGGGTGATCAGCTAAGGCTTCTACAAAGTTCCTTCTTTACAAACCAGTAACTTCATTTTTCTTCTGGAATCGAGAATCACCCTTTTTTTTTATTCCGTCAGAAGCACAATGAAAAAATATAGAGTCTGCTGCTACTTGTCTTCTTTCCACACTACAGACACTATAGACAAGTAGGTGATGGTGGCTCATTTTGGTGAGATCCAGTTGGCTGCACAGTGGAGGAACACCTTTCCAGCATGACATTCACCCTTAGCCCATTGGTAAATGAAACAAACAGGCCTGCACATGCTCTCAGATGGAATAGCTGCGTTAACAATGACTGAGGTAAGAATGCAATTGTCTTTGGAGACTCAGGCCGAAAAGACAGAAGAGGGATTTTGGAAGTGTTACATGAAGGAAAAGTCAAATGAACACAAGGTTTAACAAAACAGAGCAGCTCCTACACAGATAGATAAACTAGGGATGCAAATTTGTGACCAATACGGCAAGTATGATCACATTTTCCCAATGTCAGGGCACTCCAAGATGCTTAAGTATTCTGAAGTCGACTAACCCAGTGATTTCTATAGGTCATTCTAACTATTGATCTGTACATATACAGCTCTGGGGGAAAAAAATATGATACTACTTTCTGATAAAAACAAAAAAACTGCATTCTTAAATTCTGGTTTAATCCGGTTTCTACTGGCAGAAAGTTACACAGCGAGGCAGGTTGCTTCTAGGTTAAAAGTTTCTAAGGCAGTACTGGCAATAACCAAAAACCAGCCAAGTAAAGGGCAGAAGTAATTTTCTAATGGTAAACATGACCGTCAATTTATCTGGCAGTGCCTCATAAACCGGAGGATGACCTCAAGTAACCTTCAAAAAGAATGAGAAATGTTAAGTGGTGTGAAGTACACTGTTAAGACAGTTAGTTAGAACTGCTAGAACTTCCAGTGAAGCCCTTGAAGACACGGAAAACAAGGAAGAAGCCTTTCATCAATGAGAAGCAGGGAAGAGCCAGGATGGAGTTTGCAAAAAATATGTATATTTTACACAGACACATTCCCATAAACTGAGAAATAAGTGAAAATATAAATGTTCCTACAGTGTGGTCTCTTAAATTTCTCCAGAGCTGTAAATGGCATATGTGGGATTTTAGAATAGAATTAGAATGCAACTTTAATCACACTGTTTTTGGAAGTATCTTTAATACAAATTATAACAACACATTCACTTTTCAGCATAAAATTAATTCTGAACAGATAGATGTCACCGGGAGCCGCAGATGGCAGAATAAATGACCTGAGTGTGTCACTTCAATCCTGAAAATAACCACCCTCACCTCAAATAGATAGTGCTTCAGAAGCCTGTGTTTTCCGACTGGGTTTGACTGCTTTGTGAAGAGAAAGCGGGAATCGTAAAATTAGATGACTGAGCCTGAAATGCCTCCTCCTGCAATACGGTAGGTTACTGAAACTGTATTACCGGACTGAAAAATGGCATTTCATGTGAGGAGAACGGAATCAGTAAAAGCAAGAGTACGAATCACAATTAGCCTCAGCTATCAATTGACTTGAACTTTCCGTCTCTTAATCCTCCTCTAATTAAAAACATTCAAAATGACTCAAAGCTATAAATAACCTCAATGACATAATCCAGCCAGGAAACACATAGGCGAGACCAAGAGAAATATACTGTTCTGAAATTTAATTAAACTGAGAAGAAAAATCAATAACAAGCAATATTGAAAGGGGAGAAAAAAGGACGAAATGCGCAAGTGAGTGTTGAACGATATCAGTAGGACATTGAGATCTTTTCACCCATAGCCCCCAAAACTTAATCAGCATACCCAACTCATAAAACTGACACAATGCTTACAATGTACGCAACTAGGAAACCAGCAGAGAAAAGGTTTAACCCACATCCCACGTGACATCTTCATCATGCCCATAACAGATCCATAGGCTAAAGAAAAAAAACCCAATAAGGTGAAGACTGGGAGGCTTGGGGTACGGACATTATTTGCAACTCGTTAATTATGACTATACAGTACTGTGCAAAGGTATAGAGCACCTGAAGGGACTTGTGCAAAAAAAAATAAATGTTACTGTTGTGTGCATACAAGGAATTTTTCCGTGTGCACACAAGAGTTAAGGGCATTAAATTTTTTTGCACAGGTCCTTTCAGGGGATCCAAACAAAAGTCACAGAAAATCTTTGAAAGATCTACATGTCGCTGTAAAAATATAGGCCTCACAAATTACGTTAACGTAGCCGTTTCAAAACCTCCCCCAAAAATCATCCCAGGAGCTGCAGTAACCCTAACCCTTGTAGTTTTTTGACTTTGTGTCATTAACACCTTCAATGGCTAATCAATACCTAATTGACTTTTTGTTTTTTACTAATTCAGTTTAAATTAACTGAGCTGGTGGTGAAATGTAACCAATACTTGGAATAGCATCTATATCTATATATATAGTGGGCGACATGGTGGTACAGTGGGACCCGGGTTCGAGTCTCCGCCTGGGTCACGTGTGTGCGGAGTTTGCATGTTCTCCCCATGTCGTCGTGGGGTT
>JAODJX010000103.1:245372-264699 GCA_026776945.1 Isichthys henryi | reverse complement strand
CATTGCTTCCGGGATAGGCTCCGGACCCCCCGTGACCCAGTAGGATAAGCAGTTTGGAAAATGGATGGATGGATGGATATAAATGTATAAAATGTGTGTGTGTGTGTTCACTGTGTTTTACATTCATGACCACTCCCTCACTCAAAAGCACCCACCTCATCTCTGGGCAATACTCCTTTGGGAGACAGCCCCCCAACACCCCACCTCTGCATTATTTTTACCTCTGCTGTCATTTAAATTGTGAAAAATGGACAACTGAGTGCCCTGCCATCGAGCGATCGCTCTCCCAAGATATCGGCGGCTTAACTACACGTCCAGAGCCACAGAAGAAGGTCACTGGTACCATGAGGAGCCTCAGATCACAATCAGTCAGATATTCTATTTGAAGCAGCAACGAGCTGTCAGTTGTTCCCTGGCAAACAGAGATATTGTAATAAAAGTAATATAAATCCTAGATGGAAACCTCCCTGTACAGACCCACAAATTATTTTTATTGATACTGCGCACACGGACACGGAATATTGAAATATGCTTTGGTGACAAACGGTATGAAATTTATAGTTTAATAAGATGGAGAGTGGTTTATTTTACAGTACTTTACAGGAGGGATAAAATTCACTAGTTGTAACGCACTTTAAATATCTATTAAGGGAATTTACACCGTGGGCTCTTAAGCACAGGGAATTTCTCCATGGGAGTTCAGGAAAGGCTGCGTTTGATTAGAAAAGCTTTAACGGTGCCCTTCAGGAGCCCTCAAGATGAAAATCAAAAACACTTATTGGGCAAAGCGCTGTCTTATTGTTCGGATTCTCAAAAGGTTTGGCACTGAATGGCCTTGCCATCAGTACTTTCCTTTTCGCACTTTTTTCACCTGATCTCTGTGCTACATCCGCGTGGCGTCTCAGTGGGCAGTGTGAAAGTGGGTTTACCACGTCGCACATGGAATCCGAATCGCCCAAAGGAAATCACTGTTTCGCACACCACAGGTCGTGTAGTATATCAGAGTTAGCATGGGCAGCAAGACCGTTCATCGATCCAGTGCTTCGTGCATTGGCCCTGACCTACAGAGACAACACCACAGAGACCATAGCCTACGATTCGGGTTGAATCCCAGAAGTATTTACTACTATTGATGAACATATTCCAGTTTGCATGCCTCTTGCTGAGAGCAAGAGGAAAAAAAAACTTAATTTAATGTGATGAGGTCAAGGGCTGTTCGTGCCGAAATGGGATCCCTGCAGGTAAATTCCGTGATGGATCAGGATAAAAATCCAAGCTAAATACATCAATAATTAAACAAATCCAGTACAGGCATCTCAGCTTAATCCATAAAATGGAATAAATACAGATTCAGGCAGTATGGCCAGCGGAGGATTTGCGAAGCGGCAGATATAAGACCAAAGATATCTCTTTGATCTTGTACCTTTCCTAAAATTTCTCCCAAGTTTAGTGCATCCACTGAGCATCAGTTTGACATGAATCTGCAGGCTCACCCAGCCAATGGCATCGCGTGATCGCTATGGACCCAAAAACTTACATTTGAACACCATCGGAAAAGCTTTCCGGAATATAGCAATTAATATCCCAGCCCTGTCAGAAAAATAACCATCTCCCCCCACGTTAAATGCTAATAGATTTTTCAGTGGGCCGATTGATTCGTCAGCAGTGACATAAACCAGGGCGTGTTACACAGAACCGATGGCCATTAATGTTATTTACTGACTGCAGTTAAGTTTGATCTCACCACCATTAAACTGAAAGCTGACCTCACACAACCTCTCTGGACCATTTTGTTTCCCGACTTTACATTTGAGTCCCATTTCATGGGCAAAGCTACAGAGATCAGGCCCAACAAAGGGCACTGGTCAGAGGATAGTTTTCTTCTCTCTCGTCCCAAACTCCCCGCCGTCTGGTAGAGTCTGACCTCGATGTTAATCTTCCACCTGATGAACACCAACATTACCAATTCTTTGCCGTGACCCTTGTTTAATGTTTTTACTATGTAATTTCACCAGGATCAGAGATTAAAAGTGATATGTGGGAATATAAAACGCATAGGGCAGTAATAGACAGTAACTCTCCCCTCAATGGGAAAATGAGGGGTACTTCATGGTCTATTAAAGTGAATGGGATCCAATGAAGCAATGAATGATAATTGGAGTTTTGTAGCACTGGTGTCTGAATAGTTAGACTCAAGGACTTCGCTAAAAGCCATTGTGCCCTCGCCTAGTTTATTATGGCACTTTGCTGGAAATTCATTTATATCAGAGTTGGAATTAAGTTGAGTTGCTTTGCAAAATAAATACATATCATAGTATCCCAAATCTACATATATATCATGAGAGGGTATTGAATGGACGTTGGACTATAAGGTCTCCTCTAGCTACTGTGCCATGCTTTGAGGCAAGAGCAGCAGATTCAGCACCTTGTAGAGCAGTGGAGGAGAAGTAGGACCTGTGGATTGTACAGTCCAGTACCATGGGGAGAGGTGGAGGAGAGGTAGGAGCTGTGGAATGTACAATCCAGCACCATGGAGAGAGGTGGAGGAGAGGTAGGAGCTGTGGAACGTACAGTTCAGCACCATGGAGAGAGGTGGAGGAGAGGTAGGAGCTGTGGAACGTACAGTCCAGCGCCATGGAGAGAGGTGGAGGAGAGATAGGAGCTGTGGATTGTACAGTCCAGCGCCATGGAGAGAGGTGGAGGAGAGATAGGAGCTGTGGATTGTACAGTCCAGCACCATGGAGAGAGGTGCAGGAGAGGTATGACCTGTGGATTGTACAGTTCAGCACCATGGAGAGAGGTGGAGGAGATGTAGGAGCTGTGGATTGTACAGTCCAGCACCATGGAGAGAAGTGGGAGTGGAGAAGAAGCATTAGGGGAAGAGTATTCCCAGAATGTGAGGTGAAGATATCCCATGCTCTTGCCCTCGTCTAGGTGGAGGTCCGAATGACCCTCAGCCTGCCCCCTCTTGAATAGCCTTTGACTATCCTGGCCTAACCTTTACTCTTCTCTCTCCCGGTTCCCTTAGGACCCACACCTGTTCTGGCTCTTGAGTCACAGATCCACTTCCCATTCGTACCAGACCTTATGCTCCTTGATTATGACCTTCCTCCTGAATTCATGATAAGCAGAGAAGAGTAGAAGTTGAAGGGAAGTGAGTTTCAGCTAGTCTTTATACACCATTGTGTGACTGAACGATTTTATCAGTGAATGGGAACCAAAAGTTTCCTTCAAAGTCTGGTTCAGTCGTGCTTAAAAGCCATCATTAATGTCATTTTCTGCATTCCATCTGCCTTCTAAAAGCAGAGACGTCAGTCCTGACCAGAGATGGTAAAATTACTATCTGTATGAAAATCCTATTAAATAATATTGTGAAGCTTTCAGCTTTTGAGGGTCTCAGGTGGGAACAAAGGTGCTAATTTTGCTAAATATAAGTGCATAATGTCCATATTTAATGTCTGTTTTTCTGGGCACCTGCGTGGCTGTAGCATTGCCCCATTGACTCAAAAGTCGGTTTGCATTTTGTCTAAAATCCTGCCTCTCTGACATTACTTGAGCTTAGATTGCACCGATTTCAACCCTTGAAAAATGTATAACCCTTGAATGTTTACTGTGATCTATCAATGGGGCGGCACAGCTGGAGAAGGTCTTTGTCTCCTGTCTTGATGAGGATCTATGAGTTGTTGAAAGAGAGTTATTCATGCCTAGGGGCCTCGAGAGTTAAGACCTTACTCCATTCAGAAACCCTAATAGACCCCCCCCTAGACTTCAGGAGGGAACGGCAAGGAGAGCAGGGCAGTATTAAATAATACTTATATGGATCCTAATGAATTCCTAAAGACAACGTGTGTCACAGATAGCAAACGATGTAAAATAGGCCCATTAAAGGTAATGAATCCATCAAAGTGGGAATGGATTAGCTTTTATGGTAGATCAATAGTGGGGAAATTGCTGTGAAAGGGAGGAGAAGACAGTGATTCATACCGGCAGGGTGCTCCACCTGCATGTTGGGGGGTACTCTGGCCAGAACTCAGGGGCAGAGGAGGGAGAATGAAAGGGTGTGTGTCCGTGTCTGTATGTACCTCTGAGCTCCACGGGGGGGGGCGGCAAAAAATAAATTTTGTCTCTTGCTTGTTAGTAGCTGTGCCACTGAAACCACTTTCCCCCCACTGCGCGTGTGCTCGCCGACGGCCAATTTCCGCCGATCGCCTTTGATATGCAGACTGTTAATGCTGGCGCTACAGGCCGTGAATATTCATGAGGGCCACTCGCGTATTGGTGAGACGTTCAGTGCCTGTCCGGCTTTTTAATTAAAATTATATGAACGAAACGGAGGGGGATTGCGGGAGAATGGGGGACCGATAGGAATCAGCCGCCTTTGTCTTCTGATTTAATAGACTGCATAGTGATAGATTTATTCAAGTTTAATCACTGTTCTCCTAAACAGATCAGCCACATGCTAAACAGCCTGAACCATGTACCTCTATGGAGCAGTGTGTAGCGCAGCGGGCTAGCAGTCTGTCCCCTTGTCTGCAAGGTCGTGGGCTCGATTCCTGTAGCTGGCAGAGCAATATCATCACTGCTGGGCCCTGGAGCAAGGCCCTTAACCCAAACTGCACCAGGGGTGCTGGAAGCTCACTGACCCTGCTCTCTCAACCCCAAAAACTCACTCTCATCTGTATAAATACATGTATGTCTGTGTCTCTCACAAAAGAGCAAAATGGCTTATGTGAAAACTACCAAAATTTCTCCATGGAGATGAATAAAATAGTGCTATTCTATCTATATCACTACCAGAGGGCTTTCATTGTGCATAGTTACATTGTTTACTATGCAAATAAAGCATAAAGTCTTACCGTTTTATTCTGAAAGTCCACAGAGGAGGTTAGACCAGCAATTCCGCCTGTGTTGAGCTTTTAGTCATAGTTCCATTGGGTGATCTAATGATTTTTAAATGTCTGCCACTCATAGGATATAGGTTTGCCTGTGCCTTTAGTCCTGGACCTTCCCTCTCCAGACTTTAGCAGTTGTTGGATAGCAGTGGTCAGATTTTTTTTTTATTATTCATCTTAGCGCCCCACGGTTTTTTTGAAGCTGCCTCCTCCTCACTCTGTCTTTACGACTTCGTTATAATTCTCCTCAGCCACTGGCCCTGCAGTGAAGCGTGAAACGCTGTCGGTTCCGTGACGGAAGACCCGTGGAGGCCGGCCCTCCCTTCCTACTCTCACCCGGGACTTCCTTTTTCTCTCCTTGGTAACCCCTTCCCCCATTCCACTGCTCCTCCCCTCTAAGTATCCAACTCACTACCGTTTTCCTCTTGCCCCTTGTGGGGTGCAGATAAATGGGATAAAAGAAACGTATTTAATGGGATGTTTAATTAAGTAGAGTGATCTGTGACTAGGGGCAGCCATTGAAGAACAGGGGGCAACCGACCAGTCCTGTTTAAAGACATGGATTCTAACAGGCTTCTACCTTGCAAGTACCCAGTGAGATTAGTCTCATATTCAGGAAACAGGTCCTAAAAAAGAACTGAAGACCAAAAAAAGCCAAGAAATACTGGTGGCAACCACCAGAGCGGCGATACACATCCATCCTTAAACATCTAGTGATATTTCAAAGCCTGCAGATGTTTCAATAAATCATGTTGTGATTAAAAATCGAGGTGGGTGTTCCTCCCACCCTCCTCCTAAAAAAAGCTTCCAGTTTAAAAGGCAGTAAATATTTATATAAGGGGAAGATTAAAGACAGCGGTGCCCTCTATGGATATTCATTGGCTACTATGAATATGGATTAGTTGTCAGCATTAGGGGAGATCTGCTGCCTCATACAATGACAGTACGGCAGTGTTGCTCAAAATTAAACCATTAACATAATTATTTAAGGACACGATAATTAGCACAGAGCTATTCATTAAAACCTGTTTACTAGGTGCCGTCATTAAAACATGACCAGCCCTTCAGAATTCATTTTTGCCCCTAGCAGTTAATTTATGTGCCAAGTGTTATTACACTTGTGCGGTTCCGACGAGTAGTTCTTTGTGAAGCGCTAATTTGGCTTAAGTTAATCTTTTGTGTAGGTAATCCTCAAAGTCGAATCCCCATGAGGTTTGAGAAGCTGCTATCGGCGGATCAGGTGGGCTCTCCGAGGACATGCGGAGTGCTCTTAATTCATGATTAACTTTAAATGAACATCCCGGTGTTGCAGCCTCCCCATGTTAGCGTACCTGCTGATTGACACATCGATTACGGGGATCCAGAAGAAAACAAGAGCAAAAATATACAGAGTAAAATTAATTACTCTTGGAGGACTAAAGACGACAGGAAGAGCTTGGCGTGTGAGTGAGTATGAGGAGTGAAGAGCATGGAGCTCGGAGCTACCTGAGAGGTCTCGGCCGACACCCAGAGCAAGCCCGTCCTTGATCCAGAGCACGACGCCATGGTAACCGGGGATGGAGCAAGGCAGGGTGACTGGCTGGCCAGCTACCACCACCAGGTCCTGGGGCTGTTGCAAGAACATGGCGAGGCCTCCTGGGAGAAATAGGAGAGACATTTGTCAGCAACACAGAATAACATGGATGGTGGGGAGGGGGGGCACTTTCGCTGCTTCATCCTGCTAAATTATCCTCCTTTAATTTCAGTCTTGATGCCCCCCACGCATCCCCTCGCCCCCAATATCGTGTTTATAACATGATCGTCTTCGCAGGAAGCACCGTGAAAGTTTTGCCGCATTGAAATTCATTTTTGTCCCCTTCTTGTCACATCGCTTTAGCATTTCTTTAGCATGTTCGGTTTTGTTTTTTTGTTTATGTTTTTAAAGGTAATTACTGAGATTTAATTACCAAGAAAGGTAATCTATAGCTGTTATTCTGCCTCAGCAGAACCTTAGGAGGCTGTGGAAACGGAGGATCATATTGCTCCTGTACAATGTTTCCCTCCGCTGAATTATTACATTAGTAAACACATCAGTCATCGACCCCCTTCCCGAATCTGGCGGGGATTGACAAATGGCTTGTTAAGGGTTGAGCGTGAAGTCTGCTGATTGATTTATGATGATTTTTGTTAACGGAACCCCACTGCAGCGCGTGGGACTCTTATTAAATCAACGCCACAGAATACGCACGCCGAATCCTTAAGCGATGCTGTCGATAAAGTCGCTGCCGGCTTTGCGCTACTCTTGCTAAAAATCCTGGCCAGCAAACTAACTTGTTACATCCCATTTTTGATTCACTCTGATGATTCTTTGATCACAAGCTATTTTAATAAGTTAAAAAACTGCCTAAATTACGTTATAAGTCGTAGAACGGAAATGATAGCATTTTAGCTGATCTGCTATTGGTGATCTTGGTCCATCCATCCATTTGCTGACCTCTTATCCTAGCAGGGCTGCAAGGGGACCTGGAGCTTGTCCAAGGCGGCCATGAGCGTGAAGCTGAAGGACACCCTGGATGGGATGCCAGTCCATCACAGGGCACACATATACATACATTATGGGCAATTTAGAGATGCCAAATAATCTTATTGCACTGTGCGGGGAAACTAGAGTACTCATGGGAATCCTTCAAAAGCATGGGGAGAACATGCATACTCCACACACACAGAGCACACACTCAAACCTTCAACTCCAACAAGAAGTAAGACCAAGTTGAATCCCGTCACCACATTCCCTTGGTCTTCAGCCCTTTTTCATGCATTTATTATAGTATTTTCTAGTTAAATGTGCCTCACATAACGATATATGGAATCTGTTAACGAAAAAATGTCGATATCTGTTTTTCAGCTCCTCCTCAGTCAGGAATGCTATAATTAAAAACGCTAGCACAGGTTTTAATTGACCAACGGTTTGAAATATGTCAGCACTGGCAGGTGTAACACCGGCCTCCTCTACGCCAGCAAATCCCCTCTTCACCAGCTCGACAAACCCTCCTGCTGTCAAGGTAACAAATTAGACAGATCATGATTATTTTCAAAAAGTTTTTCTTCCCGTGATCTGCCTCCATTGGTGATTATTAGTAGACGGCTTTGGGTAATTATTTTGATTATCATTACCAGCCCATCACAATAAATATAACTGGCAGTCAGACTGCTGATATCACCCTTAAGTGGGCTATTCCCCGTGTATAGAACCGTAGGGGTTATCTTCAGTCTGCTGTTATTTTGTGCTGCACAGCTCCTACCTGTAAACATTCGGCCAGTGCTGGTGGTTAATAGGCTTGGTAAAAGTTGGCCCTGATTATACAGGAGGCCAGTTGCATCAGTCTGCTTTCCACACCAGTGGGCGCAGATGGGAGTGGGGGTTGGCATTACGGCAGAGCCGAGAATTTACTCATCGTCTTCTCACTCTCTCGGCTGTGGGCCTAGTCGACTGCCACGTGAACTGGGGAACGTGCTGTGAAAATGTGCAGCTGCTGGTGATTCTGTGAAGGACGGCCATTCGGCACCATCACACACAGCAGGAAGAAACAGTATTATTATTATTTCCAGGATAGGCCCCAGACTCACTGTGACCCTATATTCTATACAGTAAATATATTAAGGGTGATGATATTTGGTAATGCTTTACATTGACTGCACCTTTATAACGCATTCATAGAACATTCATAGCGGCATGTAAGTATACATTATCATCCTATTATACTGTAACAGCTTCACCGTAAAAACAAACACTATGTGATCACACAATTATAATGTTTGCTATTGCCATATAATGTTTGTTATTAATGTATATTAAAACTGTTAGGGTATGTTAGGATGTTAAGGTGTACTTACATGTTGCTAATGGATGTTCCATGCATGTTCTATGAATGCATTACAAAGGCATTATGAAGATAGTTACTTTAAAGCATTATCTTATCAAAACAGCAGCAGCAACATCGACGAAAATGAAATAATAATAATATTGGTACAGCGATTAGCAATATGACCTCGCGCCTCTGAAGAGTTGAGCCACTGCTCCAGGTCTAAATGTGTGCAGTTCACATATTCTCTCATAGGGTTTCCTCCAGGTTCTCCGGTTTCCCCCACAGTCCATAAACATTCTAAGGGTGACTGGAGGCGTAGGAGAAGTGGGTATGGATAATGGATGGATGGATAACATCATCTTACTAGCAGATATGCCAAAAGCCTCGCCTTGCCTTGAGGTGGGTGAACATGATAGACAGAGATCCTTTGTAATGATGCCTTTTTAATTGTGACGATCGTCAGGAAAGAGGATGAGAATGCAGGAAAAGCTGGATGCCTGAGAAGATGGGCTGCTGTGTTTGACTGGGGTGTCCTCTTGAGGGAACATTGTGATTTTTCTCCCAGGGCCTGTCTGTTTCCAGCTCGCAGCTCAGGTTAAACCGAGGAGCCCTGAGCCACTTTGGTATGCAGGACACACACCCAGCTTATTCAGATACATGTGCTTTCCCTGTGGCTAGTCTGTGTGTTTTACAATCCTTCAGAAACCGGCAAGGAAAAAGAGCAGCCACTTGCACGGACGGCTTTGCCCGTGGAAGCTCTGTTCACGGAACACCTTGTGTTTGGCCTAAGGGTCGCGGTGGCTTGTCTCCATCGAATGGATTCTCATTACTATGAGTCAAGCCACTGCGTGATCTGTTAGCTTAGGGATAGCATGGATCTGCTTCCTATCATCGCCTTGGGCTGTACCGGACACCTGAATGTTAGGCAGACTGGACCAGGATCAGTTCTCAGTGTATGCCATCATCATAATAATAGCAGTCACTGATACTCTTCCTGGACAAGAATTATCAGCATTGTACAGTGTTCAACCTGGGTGTCCTCCCTGCCCCCTCCGTTTCTTCACGCACCTGCATCCCATAAACTCGGCTCAAACTATTGCCGGCGGAACCACGCTGCGTCGCGCTAATCCTAGCTCAATGAAGATGTCGCCTGGGCTGTCACCGAACACCTGTGACATTCGCCTCGAAGGAAAGCGTGCCAGGCGATATGATGCCCCACTGCATGCTTTCGAAGATTCCAGACTGCCATTTAACCGCACCCTGGGGATCCCGCCTGCCCCCTCCGTTGACCCGTCACATGCCACCAACATCTCAGCTCAAAACTTCCTCCATGCTCCAACTGCCTTTCTAATCACTGCAGATGGGGCCTTCACAAAGGACTATACTGCCCCCCCCACGCAACCCAATAATTCCTACAGAGACTGTTGGAAACTATTTGACAGGCCTTGATCGAAGAACTATTGGACAAGGAGTGTGAGGACAGGTGGCAGAGAAGCCCGGTGTGGGTTATCTGTGGAAAACACACAATAAATGAACCAGAAGACTGTAATAATATGGGCTTTCTTAAAATGACCATTTGTCTTTCAGTAACTTGTGAACGTTCCAGCCTTGCCACATTCCTTATGCTGCCAAGTTACCCACTGTACCACTACTAGCTGGCAACACACCACTGCTGTAAAGAACTTGGCCAGTTGCTGTGCAAAGTGAAACCAAAATCTCTCCATTACGCTGCTAATCAGCCGGTCAAGCAGGAAAGTTCTGGTGCGCCCTAGTGGTTGCAGATATATTGCAGCCCCCAAAACCCCAGAAAAATGTGTTCTTTAGCTATGGAAATGGCTAAACTTTAGAATTTATTTTTCCACCTGTTTACTGCATCGGTTCTGATGAGCTGAGATAACGGTAAGGAATATATTTTTAAAAAAAGAATAAAAAAAAACTTTATTTAATTAGTTTCTTCTACACGTCTTCATGAGGACGTGACCTCAGTCAAATGACACAAAAACACACAAGTCGGTTCTGGTTTCCTCATCCACATGCAATCAAAAGCGAATGAGCAAGTAACAGCACGTATGTACCAAACCCAGACAGATCCAGAAATACACATCTAAGGACTGACCCAAACGACATAGATAATTCTATTTGAGCCCAGAACTCTCACTAACTAGCACTATCTGCTAGATCAGTCTGTACTATAGATCCATATCTGCCCATAGATCCATAACAACATGCTTATCTTCATCTCACCTGCCACCATATCTTTCTCTACTTTAATTTGCTGTGCTAATTTTTATCAATTCAGCCTGAATCCTTTCGGTATCCAGAGTAAAGGCCCAGCACAGAGGCAGGAAGGTGCCTCTTGAAGTTTATCTCCACTTCTGCCATCGGAGAAAAGCAGACACTGTGTTGGTAACATCTTCGGAAAACAAGCAGGAGGAAATTCCTCATCAGATCTGGTTTGAATGTAAGGCGCGAGGCATTAAGGAACACTGAGGAGCTTCTCGGAAAACAGATCAGTACTAACAGACAGGGACAAGGATATGGGCACCGCATTAATATGACAGAATGCTCTATTCACAGGCTTTCTAGCAGAACACAGGAGTCGTTCAGCCTTTTCAATTTGTAGTATTTGAAAATTACGAAGGGCTGCCTAAAAATTCATCATCCAAACTCCATCCTCTTGTTCCCCTTCACCGAGGGAACATTTCATTTTCAGACGTTGCCTTGAACTGTTTATTATTTTCATTGTTTTAGGATGGAACAGAGTGTTTACATAGTAAAACAGCTGCAGTGCAGGAATGCTCATTTCATCCCCTTAGAAACGTTGTGTCTTAATGCGATCCAGTAACCTTTGGGAATGTCGCATTCATTCCCTCGCTGTTATTGCATATTACGCTAAATTGTTTTGCAGTTCGGGGTTTTCGCTATTTTCCTGCCATCGAGCCAGATTCTGCCGTGAGGCTTGACCGGCTGTCCCCTAATGCGGCAAGCCACCCCGGCCTGCGGAAAAAGAGACGGCGTGGAATATCCCATCCTAAACTTTAACGGCAGCACGCTACTTGAACAGTGCTCTTAGCTAGCCAAGGCCCAAAAACGTATTCAGCGATCTCGCAATCCTGCGCTAACAGATGGATCAGTTAATTAAAGTGGCAAAAATGAAGTAGGTGAGAACATTTTTGTGACGACCGTACGCAGGGCGAGTGAACAGGGAACGGAGAATCAGGAGCAAGCATATGGGAATTTAGAAAATGGGGTTTATTTAAACAAAGTGACAAGGCAAGGCACACACGGTAGAAAATGTCAATGAAACAGACTTGAACACCGACTAAATACACAGGACTACTCAGGAATAACACAAAACAGCTGAATACAATCAGGAATTGACACGAGGTGACGAGGAGGCGTGGAGCACGGAAGGATCGTACGAGCAGGTCATGACAACTTTGCACTCGGGTTTCTCTTTGACTCAGTCAGGTTGCGTAGAATATCACTGAATGTAACTTGTACTCTGTAGAGGTAAGTTAGTTCTTAGAGGTGCATTGACACTGAAATGCTGAGCATGAATTTTTTAGAAATGTTACCAAGGGTCCATATGTAGCCGTGGCAGCTGCATTAACTAGTAGAGTTGAGTTTCTTGAAGGGTGAAGAAGGACAGCAAATTATGGTGTAATATTCAACAATATATGTCTATAGAAGTGTCTGTCAGATGGGAACGTAGATCTGATGTAGAGTTCAAGATCTGACGGCCCAGTGCTTGGCATGCTTTTAAGTTTAATATTTGTCTCAGTAGTCACACGTTCTTAAGGAAATACATTTAGCATGAACCACAATGTTCTGGAGATGTATCGTAAATGTCAGTGTATGTAAAAATCTTTTCAAAAGGGTAATGTAATATAAAAGGGCCTTTTGAGCAAGCTCATTTTAAGGCAGCATTTATCACAATTAAATTTCTCTGACTCTTCCATTTAGGGACGAGGTCTTGTGTGTCACTAACTGAGAAATATTAGACTTATTACTCAAAAAATAAAAAAAGCCTGCCTTTGTCCCTGGGATATTCCGCTATATTTCTCCATTGATCTCTCAGTTCCACACGACGCCTACCATCACACAGCCGATTTATTGCTTGGTTTCGTAATACAGTCTTGGACCCACTTCTGCTGACTTTCGTTCCTCTGGGCAACAAAAAACACTTTCGTGAAAAGAGAAGGGGGCCACAGGTGAGGACATAGTGGCCTGCAACGCCAAATGGAGCTGCCAAGAGAGGAAGACTGGCCGGCAAAGGGACAAACGCCTTTCATAAAGCGATCTGTCAAAATGAAATGAGGATATTATACCTGAGCGCTCGAGGAAGATGTTCAGATACCCAAATCACGCCACGTCTTGGAGAGAGAGACCTGGGTGAGGCTGCTTTTATACTGACCTTGACACTGAAGTTTCCGGAAAGTATAAATTACATTTGATGGAGTGCAAGCATTTTGCAAAAAGGCCATTAAATACATTTATGGGGGAGAAAAGGAAATACATTCTCTGTGTGGTACAGTGGACAGTACTGCAAGGGAAAAATAATGGTAAAACCCTCTCTGTGTTCAAATCAACGCCTATTAAAGGACCCTTGCAAACTCAATTTTTCTGAAATATTAGGGGCACAGAAGACAAATTTGTCAAGACCGGTACTGAATTATATTAGAAATGAAATTACGACATTGTAATCACCTTATCCCTTAGCCCTGAAAACAGTTTGAAGAAAAACATTAAAGTAAGTTTTGTTAATACCTTCATTTTACGGATACTGAGCAGGACAAAAAAATAACGCCAACAGAAGAGCTGATAACATGAAGTGATATGAAATAAATCACCTCTGAAAGCCTGGTATGATTATATCAACCTTAGCGGAACCTCATTGCCTGTCTCCTCTATTAGAGGGGCACAGACTCATTTTCTGCTGCGTGTCCAGTAGTAAAAATAAATGCGAAGAGCTGACAGTGAAACCGCTCTTGAGATCTGCCCGCGCCGTGAAGATTTGTCTCTGAAATGGATAACGCACGGCGGGAACAAGATAAACGTCGTAGCTGGGGACGCCTGTAAATTCAGTGCCTTGTTCGTATCTAACAGTAGAGAATGGGGTAATCACTACAGGACGATGCAGATGGATCATCTACAACAGGGAGTTCCGAACGACGCCATTGCGGTTCATGAGACACCTCGAACATATCGGGAGTAAATAAATAAATGTATGATGGGAAACTGGAATAAATCTGGGGTTCTAACATCTGCCAATCAAGTGCTAAGGCTTACAGCCAAATCATAAGTACAACCACTATTCGACTTTGAATGGAACTCAGACGCTAAACGACTAGGTTGGAAAGCGGTCGCTAAGTGAAAGTCATGGTAGCTTGGTCATGACTGTGACCGTACTTACAAATCCGCTTCAGCCTACCATACTGACTTCTATCCTTCACGAAGTGGACATTTTTAGCAACATTTTGTACGTTACACTTCAAATATATATCTCTCTCTGGTGTGTGTTGTGAAGTGTACGAAATTTGGCCACATATGTGTGGTTCGGTCGGAAAATGAATTTTTAATTACAGCCATATTTGTGAATGGTCTCTGACCAAAGTAGTCGCTAGACGAGGAGTGGTTGTACTTCTTTAGCGAAAAAACAAATGAGGATCGTACCAGTAGGGGGAGCTTATAAGGTGAAATGGTGGATGTGTCAATTTTGAATAGGCAGCAAACATTCCGGAATACCATTTAGGGTACAAAATCTAATTTCCACTCTCTTTTTTGTAAGGTAAACAATGATGCAAATCGGAAGCACAATTATGATATCTGCCATTAAACTGAAAACACAATGATCTGGTTTCCAAGGTAACCCCAACCGTTCAGAAGGAATTGAATTTTATCCCAGACTTGGCCGAATGCAGTTTAATGCCTTAATCTCGTTGAGACCATATTGATAAAATGAAAATGGAATGAAAATGATGTACCAAGCAAAATTATATATATTTTTTTTTTTCTTCTAAGAAGCCCAGAGCTTCCGATCGTATTTGATATATCATGAAGGCTATAATCATTGAGGATCTGAAAATACAGTTTTCAAGTCAGGCAGATTCCGCAGGAATCTCACATTATCAGCTTTTTCCTCTTTTTTCGTTTAATGATTTACTACAAACTACCCTGAACAATATCACGCCATTGGCTATATTACATTCCCATGTGTTGGAGTGAACCTCATTCCACGTAATAAATAATGAAAAGTTATTAGTTTTCCACATGCATCTAAGGCAACAACTTTGTTGGCATCAGATGTCCAGTAAAATCACCCCCCCCCCCACAGATGCAGAAGGATTTTTGAAAAAGACAAAGAGAGGCACTTTTCAGCCAAACTAGGAAATGTTTCCAAATATTATCACTGCCACTTAGAAAACAGTCTTTTTTAGAAACCTCAAATTGTACAGCATGTAACAGTTTGTCCTTTTCTTTGGAAATTATACTTCAGTTGAAGGATAAGTGGAAAATACCGGTGATATAAACAGTAGACCTTGAGATCGTTATACAACTTTATGGCTGAAGAAGTGCTTATTCCAGGTGCGAAAGATGCACGAATTATGAGCACCTTGTTCTATATATGACACAACAATGGGGCACGTTCATGTTTGGTTCGTTCTGTTTCTGGAAAACTTTCCAGGGGCAGGTTCATTCTGGGGGACTATTTAGAACATTAAGAGATGGAAAAATCTCATCTATCACTGTGAACATTTGAAATAATGCATTAATCCCCAGGGACGTAGTGGGGAAGCAAGAAAGATAATGGTGAAATGCACTTATAAAAAAGGGGTCTAATCAAAGCAATGGATGTTCCTGCAGTCGTCTGGTAATTTTTAATCAAACGAACGGCCATTCAGCAGAAATATGGCCATGTTTTTTCCTCCGTCTCTGGAACCTCTAACTCTTAAGAGGATGAGCTGACGTTGAGATGACCAGTCTAACATATTCCCTATTCATCCTTTTATCTTATTACTTGTTATTTCTTGTTCCCGAGAAGAGATGTAAAGTGACAATTTGTCGTCTCAATTGACTTTTTACCATAAACTAAGAAATCTGCAGGAGAGTAAAGTCACATCCACTGACCAAACATACTGTCAGCAGTTACATGTGAATGACGCAGATGGCGAATCCATTTGTCTGTAATGAATTAGCTAGCCTTTCTCGTCGTTATAGAGTTACTCTTAAACAAAAGTCCCCTTTTGTAGCAAGAAAGTCCAAAAAAGAAAGTGAAAACTTAGATTCTTCTTTTTAATCTGGCCAGGAAATGCTCACATTCTGCATGCTTCTGAAAAGAAATAAAAATTACAACATACGGGCATTTGATTTATGGCCTGTCAGCCCAGATGATAAGATATTCAACTTCGCGACATAAGGGATTATGTTGCATGGCTGGATTTTCCCAGGTGTTTCCTCACCGAAGACATTTCAATGGACTGGAGGAGAAACCGCCCCCTACAGGTAACTCACAATCTGTGCATTGAGGGATTTTCGAATTCTCTGTTATGCTAAGATGGTTCTGATAGACCAGTAACTCTGCAGGTTCTATAGCAGCTCTGGAGGTTTGGTGATCAGGACCTGAATCTACATCTATTTATCTATTGTACATTCTGACTACATATACTGTCTACTCCATATTTGCATAATACTTCCCCACCAGTCAGGCGGGTAACTACAGACACTCCTCTACTTACGAAAGAGTTATGTTCCGAACGGCCGTTCGTAACTTGAAATGTTCGTAAGTCGTTATTCGACGTCATTTTAAGGGTATACGCAAGTATTAAGAACTAGGATGCTGGTAGTACGCACGCTACGCTGCTGTGTTTCGGGAGTAGCGGCCAGATGTCGTACTAAGCGGGATTGGCGCACAGAAAAAGAAATGATGTTGCCGAAAGGAAACGGGAGCCCAAGGAACACAGTTTGGACTTACAGTCCTCGTCGTTCGTATGTCTGAGAGTTCGTAAGTTGAAAGTTCGTAAGCAAAGGAGCGTCTGTATTTATTGATGTCCACGTCTCAAAATGTTGTATATTACGTTTATATGCCTCAGTATTTATGTTCTACTTACTAATTACCCATTTGCTCTATGACCAACAAGAACAAGGTTCCACCTCAGTGATTCCATGCATCATATATCTGAAGTTCACAACGAAAGATACTTTGACTTGACTTTTGCTGTGTCGTGGATTTTTTTTTCAAAAAGGATAATTCCGAAAGCATAATGTGGCATTTTTAAAACCTATACAGTATATATATTTTTTAGTCTAATAAACGTGCTTTTGGAGCGCTGCGCTCACTCAGCACGAAATCTCCCTGCATTAGAAAATAGCTTCTGTAAGCGCTGTCTTCTGTGGGTTAAAAAACAGCAGAGGGATGGGAGAGGCAGGAGAAATGTAGCCTTGACAACTTTGATTTCTTCGATTGATTCTCCTGCTGCAAGTGAAAAAGACTCAAAGAACAGAGCCCAAGGCCCTCAGCCAAAGAAAATGTGTACAGAATCAGAGTGACTTTACAAATCAAATTTTTACCCCATTTTTTTTTTTTTTTTTATGAACAAAGCCAGTCTGATATGGCTCAAGTTAATGCATCTCCATTTCAGCATGAATACTGCCTGAGGTTAATGTCCATTAAAGTACATCTGAAGAATTTTAATAAGTTCTTTGGTGGCTCTTCGGGGGTCCGCTGCATTGAATTACCGCCAGAGCAAACTCGTGCGAGAATACCGCGGCTAATGTGGCAGAAGTGGGTGGGAGGGAGGGAAAAAAAATTAAAAATTAAAAAAGGCCACAAGTCTTGCGGCTTTTGAGTAATGGGATTCTAATCCTAAACTCCCCGTTGCATAAAATGACAATGAAGAAGAATAACCTGGAGTTGACTATGCAAATGGTAATGACACAACACTATTGGGCGTTCAGGATTGCAGTTCCTTCCTTCACCTACAAGTGGCGATAGAAGCAGGTGGATCCGAAAATGCACTATCCTGTTCCACAACTGGTGTCATGATTTCTAATTATCTGTGGAAGGAAATGGCAGTGTTACCTCTGCACTCACGAGACAAGTGTGCCCTGGAGCGCAATAAGCAGGGGTGAATATCAGAGAATTACAACGATAATACGAAGAGAAGTGGGGGGGAAAACTCAGAAAAGTGCATTTTTGCTTTGTTCTATCCATAAAATGTGGCGTAATGGTGTTTGACCTAAGGAGCGATGCTGTACTTATGGCAAACTCACAACTGTCTTGCACAAACATATAGCACCTCCGATGGTGAGCGTGGCTGTCGATTTTAAATTTTTTATTTCACTGCCGAGGGTCGACATCCAGGCTGACTTACAATCGAAGTGTTTGTCTTCTTCCTCCCCATCAGTCGCGCCCCAAAAGCAGGAGGACCCATCCTAGTCGGGGGTCAGCTGAAGAGCTGAGCGATCCATCCCCGTGGGACGCTGATGAATCTGCCACTTAACTGTTATCCTCTGCAGCACCGAGTGCCTCTGTCAGTGCTTTAAACTTTGATATAATGTCCTTGTTGCAACCCTATAGTCCATAATTGGGATTTTTATGACGTGCTTTGGTGCAGAGTTTTCAGGGCATTACCAGGGCATGGATCGTCCTGTTCCTCAGCTTTCTTAGCCGTGTCTAAATCCTAGGACTCAGTGGTATTGAGATATTTATGGTAAACCGATTTCACAGTCTTCAGGAACGGTCAATGATTGAGCCCAAATTATTGCGTAGAGGGTTAGAGTGGAGGTGCTGTGCTGATAATTCTCCCCCCCCCCCACCATGACATCGAAAATGCAAGTGAGCTGCCCCCTGGTGGTGTTCAATCTCAGTCCTGCCGGGAAAGACGAAGGCAATGATCAAGAGAAGTGGGTAAGGGGTCAGTGTCGCCCAGAGAGAGTGGCCTCATGGGATTTTATTCATGCATGCCATTAGCTCTCAGTGGCCGGGATGGATCTCCTGCTAATGGATCTTCCTCTGGCCCCTAAAGCGGAAGAGCAGGAGCATCTTTCAAAAGTGGGAACAAGAGGGGCCGTTTTAGCGAAGGACGTGCCGGGGTGGAGAGTAGCTATGACAAGGTGTGGGTCCTACTGATGCGACTTCACATCACACCTCGAATAACAAGACGGACAAAAATCTGCTAATGAAGGAGCCACCAATATATAAACTCCCCCATATAGATCCCAATGCAGGCCTGATGATTCCTATTTATGAAGCATTTTATCTTATGACTTGTGGGTGAAAAAAAAAGTGTTTGCTTTACCTCTGAATCTATTTAGTCAAGTGATATCACAATCTTAAACTAATCGTACAGTCATGGAATTTTTATATTTGATCTATATGTTAATGTACGCACATGTTGGTATAAGACACACCCACACATATATCCTGCATGTAAAGCTTGCGTAGAAGCTAAGGAGATGTTGTAAATTTCTTAACTGATCGGCAGGCTGGGGAGCCTGGTGGTGGGGGGGTGGGGGGATGGGCTGCGTGGGCAAGGGCAGACGCCATATCGATGTCAGGCAGAGGGGCAGACCTGTGGGCTACTCTCC
>JAODJX010000103.1:233433-245272 GCA_026776945.1 Isichthys henryi | reverse complement strand
GGGTGGGGGGGTGGGGGGATGGGATGAGTGGTCAATGGCAGACGCAATATCGATGTCATAGAGAGGGTCAGACATTTTGGCTACTCTCCACCAGTAAATGGGACGTTCTTTACGAGTAACCTCTGCAGAATTATTCTTTGTTTTTTATTTTTTGTCCCCAGAAAGTCACATTTCTGTAACCTCAACAGCGAAACTCCATCTAGTAGGTCCAGAGGCTGCGGTTAGGTAGCCGAAGTGGGAAAATTTGCAGATGATTTGCGGATATCTGATCCATTTACCTCTTGAAATGCTGCTTGAAAGATGTGACAGGGACACAGAATTACATCAGTCCTTAAATAAATTATTCGAGACTCAGAAATGGAAAAAAATGGAAAGAGCGGAGGGAGAAAAGCTATTTATATTTTATGTGATTCACGGTACAGTGACATGCTGTCAGGAAAAAAAAATCGGCTGTGCTGTATTTGGAAGGCAAAGCATTTAGGAAATTTAGCAGTGATTTTATCCAAGGCACTAATGATATAAAAGCTTTGGCATGGCAGACGTGTTTGTTTAACAGTAACTGAAATTTTATGGAAAAATATCACTTCAGAATGCATTCAGCTTTGTATCCTCTGATGTATAGAGAAGATCAGTCAAGGAGCTAGCTTCCAAATTCTCACCATTAAACATTCATATGTCACAACTGGAGATCAAGCAGCCTTCAAAAACCTGTTTATCAAAATACAGGTTTTCAGTTTTTTTCCCCCCTCAGACTTATCAAGCAGCTGTGGCATCCTGGGACCTGAATGTCAGAATTTAGTGAGATGAAGGCGTTCTGCAGTTTTCAGAATCGCCTCAGAAAGTGTTTCATTAAACATTAAAAAGATTTTCATCTTTAAAAACAAAGCCACCCCTGGCTAGAAAAATGCTGAGAAAGGTGGTGGCTTGCTGCTCACCTCCAACATCTTCCGTTCCTGATCGCCGCAGATCAATGAGACCAGAGCAGGCAGACCAGTCATCCGGATCCCACCATCTAATGCCTCTCAAACCCTCAGCATGATGGCACCAATCTAATCTGAAATCCAGCCAGGCATCTTTGACCAATAATTGAAGCAGCCCTTCAGATCCTCTACCCTTGTTGTGCCAGGAATTACAGTCACCAGTCACATAAGGGGCATCCTTAATGGAGTGGGTTGGGCTTTCTAAGATGGCACCTGGCATAAGTTTTGCCCAGGGTTGCCATAGCTTTTTCATTGAATCCTCCATTTGGGAAGCATCCTGGATTCTCTTTGAGCCTGGGGTTATTACCAGAGTTAGAAGCAACAGAAGAGTTTCCTTGACTGCTCCTCGCATTCCTTCCTCACATGTTGAACTTTCCCTCACTGCCAGCACAGCCTGGGGCCACGATTCAGCTCCCAGTCATTCCTGGCTCCCACCCCTCCTCTACTCTTTCCAAACAGAGTGACATCTCGGTTACCTGCTTGTCAATCCAGGCATGCCGTTTCAGCATCTCCATTTCATAATCATGCTTTTTAAATATATTTTATATGCCAGGCGAGCGCATGTGCACATGTGAAACGCAAGTGTTTGGAATCCCTGACGACTGGCTATTCCGCTTTCCCGGCCGCTGCATTGATGTCCAAAACTTGTGGCCAGCTACCCGCTTAAAAATAACTTAAGCGCGTTAAAAATCAATGACAAAAGTGAAAGTGAAGCTTGGAGGGCAAAGGTGCAATTTACCCTCGTGTATCAGGCGGGTCCTCAAACTGTCTCCTGCAGAGTGAACAAGTGATAATTAAAACCCCAGCAACAATGGGAAGCTCGGGATGGCGGAGGGAAACAATGTTCCAATCTCATTAACACCACTGCGAGTAAGCTCCCTCGTGTAGCCTGGCTCATCGCACTCCGATGGAGCTGATTTCTGAGTGAGAGTAAGGAATATACCGGTTTTGTCACGTTGTTCTTAAACTCATAGACTTTGGCAAAGGGGGTCTGAGATACTGCAGCTCAAAAATCACAGGAGGCAAGGGTGGACTGTCTGCTCAGTCGAACGATGGACTGTAAAGTACCCAAAATGTGAGACTTTCAGGAAGATACTTGGAGTTGGTGCTCGGTTGTGTGTCTGTTTCTATATCAGTCCCCATCCAGTCTTTAGTGATAAGCTAAAATTGACAAATATGCTGTAGTAACCAAGCACTGGATATCAAACAAAAGTATAAAAATAATGGACCCTGCGGCACTGCCAGGGGGAACACCCATCTGAGTTTGCCTGTTATATGCTTGCTGTCGCCAAAGCCCCGGTCCCACTACCCCTTCACTGGATGGGAAGTTTACAATGAGCAGCTCCCAGATGAACTTCCCCACTGGTACTCCTGGTGACCTCATCTAGATGGAATTATTGTGGAAAAAGGGAAAGGACGACAGCAGCATGCATACATATACATACACGGGGACACATTTGGGGAAATAAAAAGCTTCAAGGTCACCATGTGAAATACATGACATGAACTTTTTTTTACCTTTATTATTATATAACAATAGGTAATACATCCATTTTCTGTAACCACTTCTCCTATTCAGGGTTGTGGGGGGGGGGGTCCAGAGCCTATCCCGGAGAGTACGCCGGCAAGGGAGGGAACAGTCCAGGTCGGTGCACCAAGCCATCACAGGGCACACTCACACACCACTCACTCACATATGCATACCTATGGGAAATTTGGTAACTACAATTCACCTCAGCATATTTTTGGACTGAGTGTGTGTGTGTGTGTGTGTGGGGGGGGGTATCCAGAGGAAACCCCACGGTGGCACGCTGAGAACATGCAAACTCCGCACACCTGGAGCCATGGTGCAGACTCAAATCCTACTCCCAGAGGTGTGACACAACAGTACTGTGCCACTGTCCAGCAACAGGCACAGCAGTATTATACTGTACAGCTGATATTGTGGCATCCGAGTCAAGTTTCACGCCCTCTGCGATTTGTGTAGTAAACTGCGTGAAAGATTTGGGGGGAAGGGGTTATTCAATTTGCTTTATTCTAATCTCCATTAAATAAAAATAGGAGTGACAAATCGAATACATTGACAAGCAGCGGGACATCTGTTTCCTGCACTATGCCCGTTGCACGTCTGCACAAGAAAACACGGAACGCAGGTCGTCCTTGATCCTTAATACGTATGCTAGTGTTCTTTGCCATTCTGGGTGCAAACAATGCTCCTTGTACATTACTGTTCAACCTTGGGGGATGAAAAAAATAATAATAAAGGGCGAGGGGGTGAGGTTATTAAACTCGAGGCACACTTTGGTTAAAAATACCGGCTAATATTTTACGATGTGGCACGAGCAATGGCCGTCACTTTGGTTTGGAGTT
This sequence comes from Isichthys henryi, assembly GCA_026776945.1. Lineage (NCBI taxonomy): Eukaryota > Metazoa > Chordata > Actinopteri > Osteoglossiformes > Mormyridae > Isichthys > Isichthys henryi. The sequence continues at coordinate 241,922 of JAODJX010000103.1, read as the reverse complement.
GTAATTTTATTAATTACGGCAGCCAGATTCTTCACTCTCCCATGTAAATTAGGCACTAGAAGAGGAAAACAGGGACGACAGATCCAGGATGAACAGTAATAATGTAGGTTGGAGTGCTCCTTGTTTTGTGTGGATGATGATTGCTGGTACATCTGCAATTTCAAAATCTGACAGGTTCCTCAGATACAAATTTGCAATGCAAAATGCTTCATGGAGAAGAGAGAGGAAGGCAGACAGAACCTCAACGTGTTTTAATTTTTTTTCCATCTTTCTGCGAATATTTATCTCTTGTTTTCAGGTGCATTGCTTATACTGTATGTATCAGTTGTCAAACATGTTTTGTGTTTTCTGTCACAAAAGCTTTTATACCCCAACCCCCTGTAATTTTCCTTGTGCAGAAAATGAAATAAAATGGCCATTTTGATCAGAGCTGAAAATAATTTTTCCCCTGGCTGGAAGCATGGGGCCAATTAAAATAACTCTAAGCTGCAGGGCAAATCAAAACAAAATACAAAAAAAAAACAGGTATATTTGCCAAAACAAGTAACGCTCATAGAGCTTGATCAAGTATTCGGTGTATGTTTCAATCCAAACTTTAAACTTACCTTTCATTCAAAATCTGCATGAGTCCCTGCCACTAATAATCGGTGATTTTTAAACGGGGTCTATGTCGGCTTTTTCAGTAGACCTTTCCCATTGAAGTGGCCTAATTTTTTGGAGACACAATTTACGAGGTGTGAGAGTTCTATGGTATATTGAGAGCTTCCCTCTTAAAAATGTTTATATAGCAATTTTTGTGAATGTTGACTGGCACTGAAGCAGCTGACAGGTGTGTTTTTAAGTGAAACAGCATGTGGGGCTGTTTTATGTGATCATGCTTAAGAGAGCCACCTTGGTGCTTAAATCAGGGCAGCAGGGATACTGAACAAGGCTCAAACCTTCACAACCATTAATATTTTCAGGTAACCAAACACCTCTGGGGTAATGCAACAGTAATCTGTCACGGAATTAAATTCAGAGAAAAGTTTCATCAGGACTAACGTCGACGAATGCATCCATGTTAAATCATAATAGTGAACAGCAGATTCTAAGTACATATAAAAGATATGATATGAATCCCTAAGGTTTGTACATGTGAACATGAAATGGGTCATCGCTCTATAGATGTCACAACACAAATCATTCAATAGGAGTCTCTATCAAATGTTTACACAGTGTGAGTGTTCATCTAGTACAGTTGCATTGTAGGTGTAGATTACACTCTAACCCCAATGCCTGTCCTTCCCTACATTCTGTGTAATTTAATATTGTTGCCATATTCCCATTGGATTTCTATGACCAATAAATCAATTGGTTATTAAATGTCAAAATGAAAAATACTGTTCTCATCTACAGGATGTCTTTCACGAATCTGCGGAATCATCTTTTGCCACATGGAGGCTTCGTAGACCTTTGAAATAGCCGATATCTCAGCAAACAATTTTAATTGCTAATTCCGTCAAACATCTAAATGACGTTGAAAGCGCTCGCATTGTCAGATCTGAACAAACTCAAAAAATCAAAGCCGTCCCGATTACGTTCGTCAGTTCTTCCTAAACCTGAATGGCAAACGTAATTAGAACGACCTTGACGCGACATGAAAAAACGGAGGAAGTCTGAAGGAAAATAGAAAAAAGAGTGAGCGCCATAAACGATATGGATATGTAGGTCAATAGCCTAACAAACAACACATCAGAAGAGTTGAAACAGATGTGTCCAAAAGGAAGAAAAACAGAGTACAAACACAAAGGCGAGCTGTTTGCTGTACAAAAAGAGAGAACGTCTGTCAGCAAGGATCCTTGATCAAGAAAGAGAACCACAGAGAACAAAGAGAAGAAATAAGAAATGCCCTGGGCAGATAAGATCTCAAGGTGGCCTATGATCCTGAGTAGAAGAAGAGGAATCTGTAGTGCTAGCTGTCATTCTCCTATGACAAGAAATTACTCGACGATGAGATGCTTCATTACAAACTCATCAAACACAGAAAAAGAGCCAGAATAGGATCGTCTCAGTGCCGCTGACAGGAGCCCAGATGAAAAACGTGGCTGATTCTTTTAGCAGCTTAAACAGCAGACTGAAAATTCTGGACACACCTGATGATGATGCATCTAGGCCTATGAAGCGTATGGAATGACACACAAACATATAGCTGGAGGGGAGAAGTGGACCTGAAATCACGGCAATGCTCTTGGTTTCTGACCTATCTGTATGTATGTATATTTATATACACATACACACACAGTATACATAGACAGACAGACAGTACTGTGCAAAAGTCTTAGGCGGTCAAAGAAAATTATGAATCAATGATCTGTATGTTGGCGTCTGTCAAACTATGTCAGCTTAGCCATTTCAAAACCTCTCCGAAAGTCACTCCAGTATTTGTGGTTATGGAACTGAAGCTCATCTAGCCAACCAAGTAGATATCAGTGACTTTTTGGAGAACAGAAGACATTCTTATTAGACTTGTTGTGCTACACTTTCCATATGTTCTAATGTGAAATGATATTTTCTGTTCTGAGCAAACATACACTTAGTACCCAGATAAATAGCTTTAAACATTTGCTTTGACTGCCTAAGACGTTTGCACAGTATTGTATATGTTTACATTTTTCTTGTAGGCAGTCATTACAGTCAGGCATGCCCAGCATACTGCTGCATGGTTGGGGGCTGGCCCCCGCATTTCCCCGTGCGCTTGGCCTCCCAGCTGGTGCCTCTCACAACACAGTGATTTCCCAAGCACAGCGTGGTGTAATTAAGAGGGATGTACCTACTTCACAGCTCCAGGTACAGGGCCCAGTCCCTCATGCATTCTAATGCTATTCCCCAGCATTTCATGGCCAAGAATTTTTAAATCCAACACTGACCTTCACACGTCACAGGAATTCATACTGAATGATCAGTCCGATTCACTTTAGCAAGATGTGGATTTGATATCACATGACAATCACTTAAATGTTTAGTTTGGAATTCTAAAGGAATATAATTTCCTTAGTTAAATAACATCTATCATCATTATCATCATCAGTTGACTGCATACTATGTTAATTATGATATTTTAAGAACTGATTACAATTCTATAAATTTAATAAATGTCAGTCGCAATTAATTATGCAGAACATATTTAAAATACGAATAAATTGTACTAATTTAAGAATCCTATCTATTCAAATGATCTACTCGGTGCTGCCAGAAGAAATGTTTTATACAGGCGTATTTATTCAGGAGTTAAATGTAAATGTTTCAGTTGTTAACACACCAAAAACATGTTTTAGACATTAGAAACCCCTAAATTTTGCTTACAGATTGACGTCATCTGATGAGATACTGTTCAGTGGAATTCACAGGGCATACAATCTGTCAGTCATTGGTTTCACTGCAGAAAGGGACCAAAGTACATCCAGCTTCCACTGGGAAGAGCTACGACACCCTGTGGCTGTTTTCTTCTGAAGGGCAGGCCCGGCTCCAGCTCAGAAATGTTGAATGAGTCACAGCATTATCTAATGGGGTCGGGATGAACTAAGCTTATGATTGGTTGGATTAAGCTTATGACAGGGTGGATGAAGCTCATGATTGGGTGGACCAGCACACTCAACCCCTCCCCAGCCCTAACTGTAAACTTAATGCCCCCCTGCCAAGTGTTATGAAGGTTACATCTAAGGGCTCGCAAACACATAGGCAGTGACTGTGCTCTTCCAGTAAGGTCGATTTCAGTAGGGAAATGAATGGTTCTGGACTCATTTTTTGCTCAAATTTTGTCTTACCTGCGGGGTGGGGACTAAAAAGTAGTAGCAGTAGGGAGTTGTCTTGAGTTTCCAGCAGATCTGAGAACTAAACGATAAGTAATGAGCATCGTTTAGCCAACTGCAGGCCGCCGTACTAATGAGAGCCCAAAGAGGAAGCGTACGCAGAGGTAAATCTCGCTCAATGACATTTTGAGACAAAGCAGGGCTGTTTCTGGGTACAGCTAATTGTCTGGATTTCTCACTCCCTTGGCTTGCTTGCTTTGCGGCCACTAATCAGCCATCGCGGGCATTTAGGAGGAGACTTGCGCGCGTCGGCAGACAGGGCGACATGGGGGAGGGTGGATGGGGGGGTAAACCTCATTGGCGCTAATTTGCCGTGCCTTTAAATAACATTTGCCGTGGCGTCTTAGTGAGAAGAATGGAGCCCCCACTAAAAGGCTGCATAAATAAGGGCGGGGGTGAAAGAATAATGAATGGAAAGAGGTAACGGAGCTAGATGGGCACCCTGGAGGTGCAACCTGAAGGCTGATTGGTTTTATCCTTCAGATGCCATTAGGGCCCACCGTAAATCAGCAATTAGGTGCATAAATGAAGAAATGTCAGCGATTACCTGAGGCACAATGGGGATGTCAGGATGCCCTCCCCTGTGACCCCCCCCCATCCCCACCGAAATCTGGGGGACTCTACCAGCTCTGACAGTCCGCCTCCATGGAGATATGTGGCTCAATTAGAGACATTCGCCTTAGTTTAAGCATGACAGTCGTCTCACGGGGAGAGGCAGGAATGGAAGGAGAAGCGGGGCAGGTCTGAGTGGCTCAGCGTCGTTCCTGGCATGTAGGGACAGGCTGGGATGCGCTGAGAAGGGGGCCTCTAAGATGCCCCCTCTACAACAAGCATATGCCCCGAAAAACAGAGATAAAAGCTAGAACCCTGAGTCAGACACAGAGGAGAGAAACATTTTAATTTATATCCCCTTTGACTTTCTCCTTGCACCATGAAGAACACATCAGGTGGGACCCATGCTTAGAAAAAGACCGACATTAGTTGAGGAAAAGGTTGAGGAACCCAGCCTTGGAGATAAAAGGTCGCAGGATGGGTCCCAGAGAGATGGTTCTCACGCCGCCGGGCAAAGAACTTAATAAACTGTCTCCAAAAACATATGTACAGCTGTATAATTGGATAAAGTGTGAAAAGCTATGGAAGCTCTGTAGGTCTCTTTGGGTAAAAACTGCATGCAATGCAGCACAGTAATATGTTTGGCTCAGGTTCTCTGGCAGGTGGCCATTGATTACAAAAGGGCCTCATCTGGTTTGGCTTAGCCGCTAGCTTTCCAATAAACTGTCAGGCCACAAATGGGACTCCTCCTCCTTTTGGCCAGGAACTGAGCGCCCATCCTGCATCCGCGCGGCCTACAACCGAGCGTGTGGTCGCCAGGGGAGGAGGACGGCAGCGTCAGCCTACTCCTCCATGCCGTGAACAGCCTAGCCTAATTGCCCGGCTACCCGAAATGCCAACCAGAAATCTGCAGGCACAACGTACTGTCAACTTCTACTGCATTTTTTTTTTTATTTTAGCACCTCCTCCTCCAGCAGCAGTAGAGGAAAGGTGAGTACATCACCGGCATTCAAGTGGATCCTCCATGTCTGTTTTCCTGGCTCATTTACCTCTGACTCTGAAGAGAAGGATGATGGGGTGACGCGCAAATTCGAAAAAAATCTTTTTCATTCTCAACAGCTGAGGAAAAGCAGGAGTGTTGCGCCGCCTGATTAGAAAAGCTCCGGTTTTCAGACTGGAAAGCCTGCTGTAATAATTCTGACATGGTGCAAGGCAGCGCTCTCGGGGAAAACCACGGCACACCATGATGGATGGCGTTCGCCTATTTAATTATGAGGTTTTTCTCCCCCTCCCTCTCCCCGTTGTCTGACTCCAGCGGACCGAGGTACACACTCAGACTTTTTTCAAGAGCAGCAGGTTGAAGGCAACGAAAGTAAAAAAAAAACAAAAAACTTTTACCTATATGTATTTTGGGTGTAAGGCTACCAGGATTAATGCCACACAGAAGCATTAGCTAAAGGCCGTAAGTCATGTGGAAGTACTGAAGCGAGTGAGCATTTCTGGGAAGCAAATTAAATTTCCTTGCTAACCAACGCCATGCTCCGTGCCGCAAAATGCATCGTGCCTGAATTAATTTGTTTGTTTATTTTGAATTTCTTAATTTACTTAATTATTCTACTAGGCCATGTGGTCGCTAGCATTTCAGAGGGCGGTGTGGTGACAGGAATTAGGCAGTATTTTTAGGGCTTTAGCTGAATCCTACATCCACACACTCTGTAGTGCCAGCCGTTGGGCCGTGGACGGAGATCAAAGGAATGGTGGCAGAGACATGACCGTGGTCTTTCTGCTGAAGGGTACGATGACAGAGAGAGACAACGAGAACCTGGCGAGCAAGCCACAGCAACTTTGAGGCCATTACCCCTCCGGAATGACCCAAACTTGGTGTAAAGGGAACAACCGTTTTTGGGAGAAACCTAAGCGGGACATTCCAAATTTCTGACACAGGGGGCCATCACCAAAGATGGTGGTCTGCTGGGAGCTGGACAGAGTGATAATGCCACAAGTACAATGATCAGGCTTGGAATTTGCCTTAAGCCACTCCACTGCTGGTTGCTGTTTGTCTTCCCCTTCACAGGGTGCCTTGAATGCCTGATAGGGGCTAGCTATAGCCATGCAAGCGTGACCCCCCCCCCCCCACCTCTGACTAACCAGCTGCGGGGAGGGAGGGAGAGGGAAAGGGGGACTCTCCGGGGCCCCCTCCACTGAAAGCCAAACGGCAGTAATGAAACGCCGCAGATAAGTAACCCTGAGTGGAAAACACACATTAAATATATCCATCTATGGTGTTATTGTATCAAAATAATGGCTTAATATTGTGTCGTGCGTTTTCATAATGCCACTGGTAAATGGAAACCCATTTCTTCATACTTTTTAATGACAAAGCCTCCTCGAACCGACTGGAAATCTAATGCGTGCCCCCTGGCAACGAGATCTGCGCAAGAAATGTTCCATCTATTTGCATAAGCAACCTAAATATATGGATTCAAAAACATACACTTTAATAACTTAAAATCTAATTTGCCCCTACTCAAGACTTGAGTGTATTGTCAGCAATAAAACCCGCCACTTGCAAGCATTTTACTAATTTCTGAGAGTGCCAAAAAACTTGACGATTTCCTGGTAAAAGAGCAGACGTTAGCTCCCCAGCCCCCGAGCACTACCTGCGCCGGGGTATTTTCGGCCGCCCACACGGCGGTCCGCTTTGCCAGCATGGCTCCGTCTGGGGCAGCAGATGCCACGGGAGCGGCTGGTCGGCAGTGGGCCAATGGGATGAGTTTGGATCCACCGTGCTCCCCTTTGGCTTCCGCACATCTCCATATGCCACGAGTGCATTTCATTGGTAGCCAGTGTGAAAAAGGGGTCAGCTGGACCTGTGAGGTACAGACCCGCAGGCCTGGCTGGCCACGGGCCCCGCTTGCACAGCTGCAGAATGAGCCGGGCACAAACGATGGTCACTGGAAGGACAGCACTTTGGACAGGACCACTGTCTGGCCTCAGGGGGTCGGCACCTCCACGCCAACTAACAGCAGATCTTCGTCGTAAGACACACCACAGGGTGACGATGGTATAAATCATGCCCTGTTACAACTACACTGTAAAAGCTTTGCCTTGTACACCCCTCTTTGTCGCCAGAGAACTAAAGGCGCAAGCAAAAGAAGGATCACAATTCCTGGCAGAATTAGAGTAGACAAACAAACTTGTACATCCATGTCATACCTCCCCGGTTCTGTAGTCGTGTTTCCACTTAGGGACAGCCGGAAATCCAGAGTGGAGACGTGCCCTCAGACTACCCCACCCCAGCAGTACGCCAACTATTTTCTCTGAGCAGAGCTTCTCTTCTTGCATGTCGGCTTCCAGACCCCCGACAAGCCCCCACCTCTCATACTTGCCTTTGCACTGCCTCCTTCTCCCCTGGTGCCATTACCCCCCACACACAGCACTGTGTCCCCTCAAGCATTGCTCTGGGATCCTGCTCCCCTAACTCCCCCTTGAAATTCACGCTCAGTCCCCCAGGCCCTGAGATTCATAGCCCCCCTGGCTTTACTCTCCCCAAGCCCCCCCAGGGCCGACATGCGGCTCATCACACCCGCCACCAGGGGCTAAGAGGGGCACTCTGAGATTCACGCTCCATGTGACTCGCGAGGTTCCTCTGGCTCCCTCGTTCTCCCACGAGTCAGTTATAGACTTATTTTTTGTCTTGGAAGTGCAGTATTATTCTCTTTTTTGCTGAAGGCAGTTGCTATATTGTATTGCTGCCATGACACATTATTAAACCAGTGGGTCAAAACCTCCTAATTGTGCAGTAGAATCCAGTCGAGGGGGAGGGGGGGGGGTTAACCCACTGAATTGCCAAAGGTTTTTGTGCAGACTGGGAATAATAGTGTGGTAGGTTTGTCACTTTAACAACAAAGGGGTTGAATAGCCCATTTCAGCTCGTTAAAGATGGTTTGAACATAGTTATTTGCCAAGTGGCATTCTTGCAAGGGAGTGGCCGTGCTCCGGGGTGTGGGGGGCAGCGTTGACTAATCTGAAGCACAAGTTGGAGTCAACCCCCCACAACACCAGCAGTTCACCCAAATTAACCCCGTC
>JAODJX010000103.1:212226-232570 GCA_026776945.1 Isichthys henryi | reverse complement strand
TGTTTTTTTGGGGTTGGGTTTTTTTTGTCAAATTTCAAATTGTTTTTGGGTTTTTGGGGGGGTTTTAAAACTTACTCCTCTACATCACCCCCCCCCCCCCCCCCACACACACACACACACACACACCTGTTAAACACAAAGAGACATGGGGGGCACTATAGAAAAATGACAGAGAGGGATAATGCTGGAAGCTTGCCTGCCTCTATTTTTTCATGGTCCAGAAGCTTTTTTTTCTTAGTCTCACTGCCCTTTTGACATCTCCGCCCGCATGCATATACAGGTCTCGTTGCCCACCCAACTTCCATCCCATCAACGCGGAAATTATTTGTGCCTGATCGCCAGCCGTAGCTGACAAAAGGAGAGGCCATCACCTGTAGTTCGCAGGGCACTCAGGTCTCTGCAGACCAGCGCATGGGATTCATGCGAAGAGGCGGAAAGGTTACGACTCTCCTCCATTGAAATCTGCAGCTGACCGCACTACCAGTGAGAATGTGCCAGAAAGGAGACAGAAAAGTGCAGGCCACCCAATCAGCCGGGGATTGCATCAGGCTCTGCGTTTTACCTGTCAGAAAAGTCTTGACCCGAAGCTCCTGCCCATATTGCGTCTTTCGCCTAAGCAATAACATAGAGAACCTGAGCTTTACTCCCACCTCTGTTCTGAGATGAGACACTATTTCTGGCCTACCGTTGCCTTGAAAGCGAGGCCCCCAGCCCCGCTGGGACTCTCCAGGTTTGCCTAAAGGCTTGCTTTGTGATTTATTATGATCTTTTCTCCAAGAAGCCAGCGCTTCCTCCAGGCGAAAGGGAGCGCAGCCACGAATCATCAGAGCCCCGTTATTTGTACTATATTGGCGTCCCATACCGCTCCGCAGTGAAATAACCGTATTTCAGTCTAGCAGCAAATGCGCTGTCCTGGCTTTTCATAGTACATCTCAAAAAATGCTTTGAAATGGAGATATATTAAATAATACGCACAACGATTGACTACTTGCCACAGATCAGTGGCTCTGTATGGTAGCCCAAGGTGATTTGAAGAAGGAATGCAGTTCATCTCACCTCCTACATTTTCAAGGAATAAACTTTGGCTTTGTACCGGACGGGCAACCTTCTGATTAATTAACAGTCACTTTTCAGGGTGATGAGTGTCAGAGCCAACTAACTTGACTATGGCATTATATTACAGGGCCCCACCCACCCCACCTGTCCCACCCGGCCCCCACAGGTTATTTCTTCATTATTCCAGGACATCAGCACTTGTCTACTCACTTCCTTGAAGCTCTTTCTCCTGCTCCCTCATTTCTCCAGTTCACACATTAGTTTATAATGTCCTGAAGTAGGGGCACCTAGGCCCAGATAACACTTGGAGCATTGTTAAGAATAAGGGTTAGGATTAGGTACAAGGTAGGGAACAACCCAGGAGGGGGTGCAGGACACACTCACAGATAATTCAGGAAGTCCAATTAACCTCAGCATGTTTTTCGACTGTGGAGGTAAACCAAAAAACACAGAGGAAACCCCAAAACGACATAGAAAGAGCATGCAAATTCTACACACACACACCCTTCCGTTTCTGAAATCCGTTTCTCTCTAGCCTTCCTATTTATTGTTCCGTCATCGGTAGCAAATCTCCACATTCATCGTGAGGCAAAAACTTGTGTCGTGAAGTGAGCAAGCTTTGGCCATTTGTTTAAAAAAAAGGAGTCGGGAGGTTATAACTGAGTTTCTCAAAAACGAACAGCCCCCCGTCCCCCCCCCCCCCAACCCATGGTCCTGCCTTGCTCAGATGTGTTCCATGATCCATACTTCGTTAAATTGGTCCAAACCTGTGAACCTATGTCCTTGTTACTGTTTCCATCCCGCTAGCATGTTAGCGTGCTGATATTACCCTCAAGAGGGACATTTTGTGTAAATAAACCTGTTTCTTACAGCCTCATCCACGTGTCACCTGCTTCTGCTTGCCGTCCCCTCCGGGGACATTCTCACAAGGTGACTTGAGACCGCAGAGGACTCTCCCAGAGTGTTGTTTCAAATCATCCTGCTAAGATAATGCTCAAAGACAGAGGATACGACCTCTGTCGATCCCAGTGACGTCTTGTTTTCAGAAGAAGCAAAGGACTGCTGAGCTGGCTTCACGACTCACATCCCCGCTGACAAAATCTCCCATGCAACACAACATCCCGGTCAAACTGGGAACTGCTGTCTGACACAAACTCATACTTATCCCCAATATAACCCAGCCACCGAAAATGGTATCAGCTCAGACCAGAGACGCTGAGAGTGCCTTCGAAAATTCTTCTTTCCCAATTTAGCGTGTGAGGTCGGTTGACCGTCCCGTTGATATTCTTAACCGCCTGTTCCATGCTGTGCCTTTAGTAATTGACGGGATGTTTAGCAGATACATAAACTGACTGCCTTAGTATTCATTTGTATGATTATTTATCCAAAATACTAAATGGGTAGATACTCTCTATTTCCCACTGCAGCATTTTCCAATACCTGTTCACTCACTGGCATGTCTGCGATCGTGCTGTAGCACAAAACAGGCAGAACGATCATTTCCCAGACTTGCAGCCCCCGCAAGGCACACACAGCCTACATGTTACGTTGACCTGTGTGGACAGAGTTCATCGATGTGAGGTCAACTTTGACAGGAGCGTACCAGGGGGGCATCACCTCACCCCTCTGGCTATCATCTCAGAGGAGGATATTAATACACTTCCCCCATGGAGGAGGGGCGGGCGGCTAGGTGATTTGATAGTGTTGCTTTTGGCACTCAGGCTGCAATTTTCTGGAGACCTGCTGGTAGTGCTGGATTCTGTGTAAAATCGTCACCGTTGATGATATCCAAAGAAAGCCAGGCGTACTCAGTGAATGATTATAAAAATGCAAACTTCTGGCATTGTACTGCTTCCCAGTTCCTTATTTTGCTATGATAAAATAGAACACTGAATAAAAAGTTGCCTTTTAACCAGAATTTGCTATCCTGCCTTGTTAGCTAACCTGATCCCGTTAGCTTAATACATTATACAAAGCTCTTCAATTATTATGGGTTGGTTGCTTTTGTGAAAATGGTGTTCATTACTCACAAACTGTGTTGGGGGGAGTGTTGGGGACTGAGACCCAGCAGCAGAGGTGGATAGTTCAGGTTCAGAAAGTAAAAATCCGGGCCAATGTTTTGTTGCAACCGACAAGTTGAGTACTCTGTTAATCTGACTCTTTATGCTCAACTGGTTGGTTGAAACAAAATCTTGGTCCGAATTTTTACTTGCTGGACCGGAACTATCCAACACTGTGCAACGGATATATCACATGCAAAGAAAATACTTCATGTGTTTGTGAGAATACAGAAGGAGAGTATGTCGTTTATGATGTGGCAAGGACCGACAGAAGTGCCCAGCGCAGGGTTGTTGTTTCCTTGGGCCGCACTCAAAAAGATTCTCAACCTAAATAAATGGCTAGCAAGCGCAGTCTGATTATTGTAGTTAGCTGTGTGGTTAGCGAAACATACCGATTCAGGATCTTCTAAGTAAGGAACATATTTCTTTAATATTTAATGTAGTGACTGTTTGTGGTCAACAGGGGGTTAATAAGGCCAAACCTTGGGGAAACCCATGTAAATGCATGGCTTGAGTGGTGGTAAACACTGACACTGGCTGTCAGGTAGGAAGGTACAATAGTTATCCAATAGTTATCAGTACCTTTGAACTCAGTGTGCAACATTTAGGATTAAGCATGAATTGGCAAAAAAAAATGTAATGAAACCATGATAATGAGAATCAATTTGAGTCTCTGACATGCTAATCGAGCTGGAAAGTGCGATGTGTCTAATGAAGACAGAAGAATCACTCATCATTCCAGCGTAATCTGTTCCACGAAAACTGCCTATGAATAACAAAAGTTAAAACCCAATAATTTCCAATAATCATACACACACACACACACACACACACACATACATAATTAGGAAACATTTCTTTTTAAATAATGTCCAGATTCAGCTTTACTGTACATCTTACCTCTCACTAACGACCCCAATGTGCAAACTACGTCCTCCAGCGTAACTGATAAAGATTAATCGCCAGAATGAACATGGTTCTCTGCAAATATGGAAGAACAGCCAGACCCCACAGGGTTTCCGACAGCATCTGCATGAACTGCCGTCGGTTTTAAGAAAGGGATGAGCGAGAACTGTACAAACAGGAAAAAAACCAATGCAGGGAATGCTGGTATAAGATGGGGATTACTGTCCGCTTTATTCCAGACTGGGAAAGTCTTCAAATGTGACATTACTGTGGGAGAATGGTGCCTATTTTCTGGTCCAAATCTTGTGGTACAAAAGCTAACACAAGCGCATTTGATCCACAGCAAACCTTAAAGGCTGAAATCCCACTGATCCCTGAAGGCACGCAGTAAACAACCGTCTAAATTTAGATGCTATACCAAAAAACCTATGTTACGCTTAAATAATATTCTGGCTTAACACCCAAATTGCAACTAGCACACTTAAAAAAGCTAAAAAAGAAGTAGTCATAGTAGGAACTAGTGAGGTTGATCTCTTTATGCTCTTCCCATGTTTCTACAAGTGTTTCATTTCAAGCCAATATATGGGGAACTGGATCCAAGTACATCAATTTTATGAGACAAAATACAGCTGGCAGGTATGTTCGTCTTGACATTGTCTTTCGTGTTCCTTTCTCATTCCACTTTTCAGCCACGAGACCCAGTCTGAGGAGGACAACGAGCTGGGCAATGAGGTGGCCGGGCCTAAGCAAGGAATCTCCAATCCAGTGTGAAACGGGATTAAAAAATTCAACATGCACGATAAATTATAAAAAACTTTTATTGAGAACAGCAAGAGACTTTCCTTTCTCCCTTCCCAGACATTCTGAATGAGTAATTCAATATTCTATCATCTATAAATGGATATACTTTAACCTATAATGAATGTACCCTTTTCTCCTCATTATCATCATGCTGTGGGATTCCTTGAGTCATTTATACTTTATTCGACAGTGACAATTAGGCAAGTGACAACCATAACTCACACCACCTTTAATACAAAGACGACGTACAGGACTGAAAACCTAACCTTAGTAAAAATTGGCCCCGATTATTATAAGGCTAATTGGCATATATGTCTCATGATACATGTGCAGGAGTCGTGCAGGCGTGGAAATACTATTATTGGAGTTGAGAGATAACATTTACGTCCGGCTTAATCATGACCTACGAGCTGCTGCATGGATTTCTCACGGCGGTCCGTGAAATATCGTTTTCGTCACGGCCGTTCTTTTCTCTCCACTGGTGCCGCGGGAGGCCACTGAAGCTGACGCATCCCAGTATGGCCAGCCAACGCCAAGCTAGCTTGGCAGCTCGCAAATCTTCCATCCCAGCCAAGTGACCGTACGACCGAAACTACATTTGGCGGCTAATATTGCGCTGGCAATGAAAAACGCCCTGGCACCGCACCTGAGCTAAACACAAGCTGTCTCCGGCTTCCGAAAGGAATCGAGGATTAGAAGATGTTGAACAAAAAGAATGAGAGCAATGGACACCATAATATTGGGACTAGAGGCCTACGGTGTTGTGTAAACATAGTTCTTTATTTGTTTGCTAAATTCCTTATCTTAGCTGACAGGTAGTCGGGAACATGAGGAGATCAAAGAGCACTAGAGAGAACATGCCTGTCCTGCTAATGCTGAGCTCTGCCTCAGTCTTCTTGAACTGGACAGCAAGAAATCATCAGACACAATTCTTACCCCAAGGCTACGTCCTGTGCTCTCAGAGACAGCTTAAGTTTCCAGCATATAAAAAAAGTTTTGTTATCCTTTGCTACAAGATTTCTGTCTTCCATCCTCATTTGTGTTCCTGGGCACCTTTTTAAGCTCACCAAATGAGTATTTATCTGTATCTTATTTCTTGATATCTTCTTCTTTTCTGAAGCCCGTATTCGTGATTTAATAATGACCAAGACAAGCTGCAATGTGTTTCCCAATAGTCGGCGGAAAGTGTTGATGTGCAGAGTGCTAGTGGTCGTTACACTCATGACCGTTCCCATATATTTAACAACCACTGTGATGGGCAAATATCAGAGTGTGCCACAACATGGATTAATGGAATGTGATCCTTTCGTTTACGGACCATTTCCGCGCTCTGTGTGTCTGAGATGGCAGGCTGCCCACGCACTCACATGGCAGGTCGTCATGGCAATCCCAGCTTTCTACGACGTCTGGCGTCTGCCATCTGAGTGTGGGGAGACTATACTGACGGGAGGGGGGGGGGGAGTCTAGCAAGATTAATCAGAGAGCTGAGATTCTCTGCTATCGCACCTTCTGTGTCCACCTTGCAGGACCCTAATGATGGTCAGAGTTGTAAGTGCTACATGTGGGTCACTTTGGACATGATGCCAACATAGAGACTGTTTTGACACGTCTGGCCACAGATTCTCCAGAATGTTCCCGTATACACCTCAGGGGACTCTGAAGGTGTTACCTAAGCCTAAGGAAGATGTCCATGTCACATTATCATTATTTTTCAGATGTCAGTTTTAGTTTGAAAGTCACTAGGAATTCTGGTCAAGGCCCATGTGAAGCCAAGGGTAAGCTCCACTGGTGACCAGCACACCCTCAGAAAATGGCACCTTAGACGGCTGTCTTTGTCACCTAACATATTGATCAGCACTGAGAATCTCCTTATCGTCAAACGACAATGGAGTTTACCAGGCCAGTCGGAGATGGTCTGCCTCCCTGGATAATCTGAAATCCACAGGCACACTGAAGTGGAAATACCACGGTCCATCTGTTTGTTATCCAGATCATCTAGATTAGGGAGGGGTCTGGGGTCATGTATACAGTATTTACTTGTTCTGCAAGGTTACAAGATATTATCTTATTTCCTTTCCTGCTCGCAACCAGGCCAAACAATTATGTTCAAAATCTTCGAGACTAACCTGTGGTTTCTAAGGCTATAAAATTTCCAATTAAAAACACCTAAGACACAAAACACAGGGGAAAAAAATGGCAATACAGAAAGTCCACAATGTACAAAGGTAATTGTTTCCCCTCCACCATTCAGGAATGAAGCGGCATGCTATGAAAGGTAGCACTGCTAAATTAATTAACCAGACATCAACATTCTTGGACTGCTTGCCTTTGCGTAAGGTGCACTGTAAGGGTGTGCGATAATTAGCTTCTCATCTGCGTTTCCGTATCGCTGTCTAAACAAACCATAGCAAGAGCAAGGGTGTCTTACGGGGTAAGAGCCTAGAAGGGTGGATTTTTCCCCTTCCTGCAGCACCATGGCGCCTTTCGGTTAGACCCCACGCTGATAAACCACGCCGGCAGATTCCATTCTTAGGCATCCCATGTCATGCTGCAGTCATGTTCACTCCTACTCAAGTCCGGGTCACATCACCTTAACAGACATCCCCGAATTTGGTCCCCTGCTGTCCTGCTTAGTAACTGTGGGTGAATGAAGGCGAACCTCACTCTCAGTAGCTGAGAGGAACGAGCAAAAGTGGGACTTCACCATCTACCTGCCATTGTGACTCTTGTCCAACCCGGGAGCCTTCTGTCAAGCCTGCTTTCCTCTAGCAAGATTGTAGGCGGTGAACTTGGCTTGGGAGAACAGACAGGGGAGCTATATTGTGGGTCATTCCGCATGGCGAGACACCTGGAGCCGCTGGAAGGCTAATGGTCAGGGACAAACAAAAGGATGAATCCATCCCTCTTCCAGTGTCCCTTAGGAGACCCCCATACTTCACCACTTCCCGGGAACAATTCCGCACTCCCCATCAGCAAAGGTGAATTCCCTTATCTTGGAAACACCTATGAATCCGTTGAGCTAGTCCCATCATAAGCCCCGTAATCCCCCCCGATTTGCTTCCTAAACCCTAAACCGAGCACCGGGCTAATCGAAAAGGCGAATAAAGACTTGCTTATCCATACCGGAATTACGGAGGAGAACAAATTAAGAAGCCTCAACTCATTAGCTGCACTTTAATTCAGCACCCCTCCTGGAGTAATCCGTAAACTCCCTCTCTCCTGTTAATTAAGCCTCGGCGACAAAAAGACACGTCTCCCCCTTCTCCGATGGCCCTGTGTGACAACTGAGACAGAGAGCACACAAAAAAAATCCTTTGTTTCAAACCAAGGCAACTCATCTGGCCTCGAATTACTTGGAAAACCTTTAAAATTCAATACCGGACAGCCCAACTGTTGTGACTTCTGCTGTTTTCATTGATCTGTGCTTGTAGCAGATGGTTTGGTGTTCAAAATACAATTAGAAGTTAAGTGCATGTTATTGCTCCAGAACAACACTGATTGGCCAGTTTATTAGGTACAACTCGCAAAAAGTGAATTGTGTGACTGCAGCCAAATTCATGCAGCACACAGAAAAGGTTCAGGGTCTTCAGTTACTGTTTCATTAGCATTGGCTGAGATGCCTGATCTAAGGGACGCTGAACGTGGTGTGATTTTGGTGCCAAATGTGGTGGTTTCAGCATCTCAAAAACAGCCACCATCTTCATCAGACTACAATGTCCAGAGAATGTTGCGATTCAGTCAATGGCATTGATGTAGCTGGAAACACCTTATTAATGAGGGAGGTCAGAGGAGCATAGCCAGACTTGTTAAACTTAACAGCAAGGCCAACAATGCAAAAATACCAGCTCAGTACAAGAGTGCCATGTAGAAAGATTTCTCTGAATACATATCTACTCATGAAGGGTTCTGGAAGCAAAAACGGATTCTACCTAGTACTACCTAGATGTACATAAAGCGAGTCTTGGACAGAGTGAGACTACCAGCAACCTCAATCATTTAATGTCAATATCCTCAGCCCTCATAACAGTCCAAGAAAATCAAAAGCATTCACCTTTCCATCGAGTCACCTGTGTCAGCTGCCAGGGAATGATGATTTATGGTAAAGGTCTTATTCTTCTTTCCTTTCTTCTCGACATCGATTATTCCAGATCACAATAAAACGCAGCCCATCTCGGCTCTAGGAGCAGCCGTTGAGCACAGAGCTAAACAAGCATAGAAGTAAACAGCAACCTGTATAGTAGACGCGTAAATCCTTCAGCTGTTTACGTACCCAAAATCCTCAATAAAGCATTGGAGCTGAAAAGTTCCAAAAGGACGATTTATTTGCGGCTAGCATAAGATTTGAACGATGGCAGGCATCCCGCATAATGGTTTGGACATGCTAATATCAAAAATCGGCAGGTGCACCCTGCCCTTCCATCATGTCTGCCTTCGGCTACCTGGCGCTCCGTTCCTAGGTAGTGAGTGTTTACAGCGAGAACCTGATGGGGCGAATCTATAACGTTTGATTTGACAGATAGGCCCCCGTTAATGGGCATCTCCGAAACTGAGAAGCCATGCGAAGGCACAGACGTATCTCAGCGGAAATGTCATCCGTCAGGTAAAAAAAAAAGGTTAAAATAATTCGGAATAACATTAAATATTGTTGCATTTGATGTGGCGGGGAAGTGTAAAGTAAGATAATGTCAGAACAATCTAGAATGTGATTACAGCCCTCATTTCATTATTATTTTTGAGCGCTACCAGTCATGAAGGAAAACACATGAGTAGAGGAGTTTGCTTTCATAGGATATATGATTTTGACACAAATGAGTGTTTTTCAGGTCCTTAATGCATCTGTCAGAGCCAGCAATGGAGGTGATGATTAGAGCAATCAGCAAAACCCCAATCAGAGGAACCAACGCAATTCCCTAACAAGTCCCATTCCGTTGCAGCTTGCACCATAAGAGGTGTCATGCAATCACAGGGGAGGCAGTAATTAGCGCATGGCCTGGACCTCATGTCCCGTACATTTCATTGATGAATGTGCTGCTGATGAAATTCAAAGCCATTGTTTCAAGCTCTTCACCTCTCCAGCAAGGTCCATTATCATGGTCGTCGATGGTCGGCAAACCATTTATGTCCACTGTAAAGGCGTAATGAACCCTGACATGACCAACCCAGAGATTCTGCCTCTGGGCCCTGCTGTGCCACACTGAGCAAAATATGTCACAATCATGTCACATGCAGCTAACCTCAATTTGACCCAGATCACAAAATGGAGCAAAACCACGATTAGCTTCACCGACACAGAGCTAGGTTCAGAGGCATTGGTCATCTGCAGTAAAAGCAGAGGCATGACACCATATAAAGTCCATGCTTAAATGGAGTCAACAAGTCAGGAAGATACAGTAGGAGAGATCAGCAGTCTGGTGACAAGCAGATGAGGGACTGAAGGAGATCTCAGATATCTGACACTTCAGTCTTTCTCGTAATTGTTTAAAGTCAGAGAGGCAGCATTCAGGAATCCACAACAGAAAACCTTGAATTGCCTTTGATTTCTGTAATTAGAATTTTCTCGGCAAACAAGATATGAAAACATTGTTTTCTTTTTGAAGCCACTTGAAGGATATGAACTTTCTGGATGGAAACATGTCTTGACTACCATGTAAGTGAAACTTTGTGAAAATACAGTCAGTTATGTGGCAACCATTGTCATTTCTCAGTGGTCCCCGTCTCCCTCCCCTTTCACGACTCCCATACAGAAATCTGGATGTCGGAGCAGGAGGTCCGCGTCTGCTCAATTTCTTAAGTGTTGATCATGAGATTTATTTCAGCCGACAGCATGAAATCTTGGCGTGGATGCAACCTCCCTCATGACACTCTCGCCTATTACTGTGGAAGGCCCAGAAATAATCCGTGCATAATACCTGATCCTAATTACACTCTAAACCCCCAGTTAATTAAGCAATCAGTGGTTAAATTAAGGTACTGAGATTTTAACTCTTCTCATTGGATTGGTGCATCTCCTTCCTGCACTAGTAGCCAAGGATTCAGTGTGGATATAATAACCGTCATCACCAGACCCCCAGCAGAAACAGTCTCAAAAGCTTTAAAACTCACACCTCATCTCCACTGTAGCTACGATAATCCCCCTGAAAGCCATGAATACCACCATGATAAGATATCTACACCAAAACGTCATTCTCCCTACGCTAGGCTCTCTTCCTCCATGCAAACATCATTCTATGAAACACCTCACTCGATGCAAATCTAAAAAGCCTCTCACGCCAAACAGAGGGATTTAAAAATCACAAATCTTTACGCGAGCAGTCAAACATTAGAGTGGGAGAGGCGTGGGGTACATCCCTGTCATTTTGGCCACAAACGGAAATCTCAGGTATTCTGTAGAAGAGTAAATCTTTCCGACGTGGTCGGCTTTCTCTGGATTAAGTGCCAGCTGTTCATTTAGAAATCTAAATGAATAAATGAATTTACAGTACATGTGCCCTGTCTTTCCTCCATCATGCACTCCTTCCACCCGTCTATCAACATGTCTTGAAAAGTCGTCTCATCTAATGGGGAAGCTTCCCATCAGTGGATGATCAGCAGATGAACACCAAATGGGCAGCCTGTCCGGTTAAGCTCCTATCAAGGCAAAGTAGAGGCCGAGAAGAGAACTGAGGGGCCGAACATGGAAGCCTTGTTTTTCGTCCGGTCGTCGGCTCCGAGTCTCATGCCAGAACAGATTTTTCAGCCTTCAGCTGCAAATTAACGCCATGTGTTCACATTGCCGCAGGTAACTTTGGTAGCATTGATCATTAGGAATCTGCCTTTCGATCTTGCCGGGGATGGGACTGGGCCTTAGGTGCTTCAAATCCCACCACGCGCAAGGTCCTCTTCCCTGCCACGTTCTCCGAGTAACCAACCCACTCAAAGGATGGAGAACAGTGTGCTTCTGGATTAGGGCCAAGCCGCTACGTGCAGAGGCATTGTTACTAGAGTTACTAGGATCCCCCTTGTCCTAACCTCACGCCTCCTCCGTGGTTCATTACCCGTCTATATCTGAGGTCAGTCCTTTAGCTAGAGGGAGGGCAGTTGTGGGTGGACACATCAGCTTTATCAAGCACATCCATTTGTTTGTGACAGGGTGGCTATGTGTTGCAGATGTATGTCTTAGATGCAATATGGGTTAAAAAAAAGGTGATAAGAAGAATCTGCTTGCAGCACAACTGAGAACTTCAGAATTGAGAACATGGCCCAAAGGTTTCCACTTCTATCGACTTCTGACTTAGTGATTGGTGGAGCTACACGGGACAACGTGACACGTAGACTGATATTTCAGACAACCTCCTCTGGCAAATACTTAAAGGGGCAGGAATGCCCACCTCCTCCCTCCACACTCAAAGTGGCTCCCGACATCAGTGACCGGGGTACGGAGCTGGGTGGAATGACCTCTGTCTTTTGTCTTCCTGAGGGCATAGATCCCGCGCTGACAAATGCCATTTCTCCTCAGAGGCAGTCATTACTGTCATGGCTTGTACTCCATTAAGGAGGGGGCACACCTGCTCCTGGGGGAAGCATACCTCACCCGCCTATTGCGACGGGGATTTAGCTAACCTCAATGTTCCAGCACAATGACCTCATTTCTGCTCAGTCCGCAGTTGGCTTAGGATCCACAAGTGTCGTGGGCCTTAAGGCGAAACGAAGGGAAACGACAAAATAGTGCATCATTAAAAAAAATCATAGCCAATAATTCTGCAAGCGTCCTATGTAAATAATATGGACTCTGTCAAGTTTTTATGGACTTGTCAGTGGACTCCTGGTAGAGCAGGAGAATTTCCGCAAGGAGATTAATAAAATAATCTCCCGCCTTAGGTGTCTTTTGAATCTGCTGAGAGAGTATATCGACTTTTAAAAAGCAATTTCGGGCTTGGTATCTACTCTCATCTTTTAGCTGTGGGTCCGTGTGGCTGTCTTTTGAGCAGTATTGCTCTATACTACTTCTTTCCCTGGTGATTCTTCCCTGAGACCCACTGTCACCCCTTTTGACCTTAGATTTAATTTTGCTTTAATTACAGGACGTGCACATGCCTGAGGGACCAGGAAGAATGCTCATGTTGTCACCGTAGTTGTGGGATGTAGACTGCGCCTTCACACACGCAGGATTTACGCGGGTGCAGCATCTGTGTAATTTTATGAAACCCAGTATGTTGCTTCAGAGAGCTGGATGCAGCCCTAGCAGAGTTTATCTTCATAAAATCTGCTGATAGCTTCCCTGTGAGCAGGATATGCCTTTAGCAGACTAAGAAGAGCCCCGTGTAGATGATATAAAGCCCAGTCCATACACAAAACCTAAAAGTCTTAATTAATTTATGGATTTGCTACCAGGTAATTATCTTTGATGACCTAATAGCCTTCGGCTAATGAACAAAGGCTGACCCTTCCCTCAGTACAGGGCCAGAAGATCTCATGCCAAGCTTCTCCTGAGTCAGCAATTGCTATCAGCACCCGATGTTCATTTGATGTACATTTGGGACCAACTGCTAAGACCTTTACAGCTTTGACGGCTAATATTGCCAACCAGGTAAAAGTACCGTTTTGTGCTTGTAAAAGACAACAGGGGCATTTCATGAAAGACTGCCCAGATTATTTTAAGCATCTGGCATTACCTTAATTATTTGTTAAGTGCAACTCAGATTTACAGAACTTATTATATAGATATAATTCTCAACACTCGTGCAAAAAATAAATAAAAATATACACCAATCAGCCTTAACATTAAAACCACTGACAGGTGAAGGGATAAATTGATTATTTTGTTACAATGGTACCTATCAGCCATCCATCCATCCATTTTCTGAAACTAGTTATCCTGTTCAAGGTCACAGGAAACACAGTTTGGTAACTCTAATTAGCATTAGCATGTTTTTGGACTGTGGAGGGAAACCTGTAGGAAACCCCACAATGACACGGGGAGAACATGCAAACTGCACACTAATGGAACCCTGGCAGAGACTTGAATCCAGATCCCAGAGACGTGAGGTGACAGTGCTAACCACCATGCCACCCCTGGCACCTGTCAATGGTGCCATTATATATTAGGTAAGGGAAAAGTCAGTTCTTCAAGTTGATGTGTAGGAAACAGGAAAAATAGGCAAGTGTAAGGATCTGAGCAGCTTTGACAAGGGCCAGATTGTGATTGCTAGATGAGTGGGTCGGAGAAAAATGTCCAAATGGCAAGTCTTGTGGGGTGTTCCCGGTGTGCAGTTGTTAGTTCCTACCAAAAATGGTCCAAGGAAGACCAACTGGTGAACCAGCAATGGGATCATGGGTGCCAAAGGCTCAGTCATGCACATGGGGAGCACAAACTAGCCTGTCTGGCCTGACCCTACAGAACAAATTGCTGAAAAAGTTAATGCTATGATAGAAAAGGTGTCAGAACACACAATACATCACAGCTTGCTGTGTATAGGGCTGCATAGCTACAGTGTTCATGCAGGCCCCTGTCCACTACCGAAAGCACCTACTGTACAATGGGCAAGTGAGCATCGGAACTGGAACATGGAGCAATGGAACAAGGTGCCGTGATCTGAGGAGTAATGTTTTCTGTTTCATGTGGACGGCCGGGCGTGTATGCATCATTCCAGAGTGTTCTACTAGGAAATCGTGGGTCATGGATGTTTCTTTGACACGTGCCACCTAAAGTACCTAAACATTGTTGCTGACCAAGTACACCCCTTAATGGCAAATGTGTTCCCCGATGGTAGTAGCCTCTTTCAGCAGAATAATGCAGCTTGCTACACTGCAAAAATTGTTCAGCAATGGCTTGAGGAACATGAAAGAGTTCAAGGTGTTGATTTGGCCACTAAATTCCCCGGGGCTCAATCCGATCAAGCATCTGTGGGATGGGCAACTTACAGGAGTTAAAGGATCTGCAGCAAACGTCTTGGTACCCGAATACCACAGGACACCTTCCGAGTCACGAGGGGAACCAACGCAATATTAAGCAGGTGGTTTTAATGTTATGGCGGATCGATCTATATGCACCTGACAAAACACATATGGTTGGAAATGTGTGTTACAGTATCCTCTTAATTAAATCGCATATAGATGTTAGTGCTGGGGGTCGTTAAAAAAGGCAGGGTTTTTTCAGAGTAAATAAAAAAATGCATCACTTGCGCCATGTTTAGAGAGGATAAGTGATGCTGAAGGATCAAACAGTGGTGGGAGCAAACCTATTTAGGACTAACTCTTTAAATCCCAACTCCCCTCATGCGATTGTACCTCTGGGCCCTCATAATTCGAACAGTTATCACACAATTTGAGTCTCTGTAATAGCTTTCGCACATCCACAGAGGCGCCAGAGAAATACAGGCTGATTAGTGCTGGGGGTGGCGTATGGGAGCGAGGCGGGCGGGCCCCACAAACATGCACACACCCTGAGGCATCACTACGGTAACAAGCTCCGGCTGATTCGCCCCGGTCCCAAGTGGGGCATGCTCAGAGAACCTCTCCATCAGTGGAATGACAGTAAGCCCTACGAGGTAGTACGGGCTGCATCCTTCGCATGGGGCGACAGGCTCAGCCACATTGACTAATTTGCTCATACCCAGGGAGGGAGAGACAGGGCTTCAAAACATGCTTAGAAAACCCTGCCACTCACCGCCACTGTCCTCTAAGCGCTCCTTTGAGTTTGTGCCTACGGTCGGGTCGCCGAAACCCTGTTTTCCCAGCCATTGTGTGGGAAAATGAGACAGTTCTGCTGGCTGGGTCACCTTTGACCCACACTTCAATGCCAGGTCATTCTGACTCACACAGCACGTTGTATGATAGATTGGTAGTAAAAAAAAAAAAAAAAGAAAAAAATAAATTGAAAAGCTAGGGAAACCGATAGGAAAATAAATACTGGCTGAGCAAAAAGAAAAAAGTTAAATCTATGAACTTAGAGACTTGCCATGTACATGCTCTCAGCCGTAACTTTTGACACACAGTAACGGCATTCCATGTGAAGTGTTCATTCTGTAAGGGCATGCAAATATTTGACTTTTATACATCTGCTTCACACATTCGTGTGCAATTATTATCCAAGACCTGGCATCTCACCACCTTTAAACCATACAAATGTATTATCTCCAGCATAACATAGATTTTTAACCACCTAACATGGTATCACTTTCCTTACAGTGCTTTTGGTTTCAGCTTTGGAAGGAATAGTCTTTTCTGGGATTCATGCCATTTTAAAGATATTTTTATCATCCTACTGATCTGAGACTAGATATACACAGACATACATTTTATACATAAATAGATAATATATGTTTACTGTATAACAGGATTTAAAAATTATTTTAAAAAAAATAAAGCCTCCTTTACTAACTGCCACCTTTAATGTCCCAGATTAAATTCAAGTGAACACTGTTTGTTAAGACTACAGTGTTACCCAATCTGCTCCTTGGGGACTGGCAGATGGTCCATGTTTTTGCTATCTGAAGCTGGAAGGGAGCAAAAACCTGGACTGTCTGCAGGTTCTCAAGGATTGGGTTGGGGGAAAACTGGTTTACAAAACATAGTGTCAGTGTTTCCGCAGCACCATGGTGACAGCATCACTGGGCTGACCAGGCTCTCCGGCTGCTCCCTGGGCTCCTTCGTGGTACAGCTTTGTCGACCCAATCTTAAAGCCAGCCCGCAAAAGCGGAGGCATGCAGTAACAGCTGGGCACCTTGCTGGGAGCAGCTGTTAACGACCAAGAACGGGAGGCAGGCATGTAGTCAAACCCCCCCCCCCCCACCTCCACAACTCCCCCCACTCCCGCCTCTGCACCTCCACCCACACCTCCGCGGCCTCAGAGACAGCAGAGCTCCGGTGGCACCGGCAAACCTAGCATTAGCTCAGCATCTGGGATCACCGGCGGCCGCAATTATGCCCATTAGCAAGCTTAATTAACGGATTCGCCAGCAGCTGGAGTAGCAGCCGACACACCGACTTTGAGTCCACTTATGGCCGCCGGGCCAGGAGGTTCTACTCCCACATCAGCTGTGGGATGCATGTAATTCGAGAAAAATATTATAGTGTCCCTCCGCTCCAGTGCTGCCTTGGTTCTCTCTCTCCGTCTTGCTCTCTCTCTCTCTCTCTCGCCAGCTCTTGGTGTCATATTATCTGGATTCAATTTTAAAGGCTTTTATCTGCTTTCGACAGTTGTAACACGGATATGCACAAACAAAAGGGGGTGTTCCAGAGGGATGGAGACCCGCAGTATCCTCGAGTGCTTTTTCATTGGGGATTTGGCTGCCGGTGCAGGTATCTTACATCATTTCGACTTCTTTCCCTCTCAGATATATAATGTTTCCTTGTTGACTTTGGACATGAGGTCATTAATACATGTCAGCGGGAGACTTTTGGCAGCCAGCTTCCCTCAGGATTACGGGCAGCAGTGTCCCACTAATGTGGCCTGAGTCGGAGATGGCCTTATTTTTCCTGGAATCCAACTCGACCACGCGTGTGCAATTATTATCCAAGACCTGGCATCTCACCACCTTTAAACCATACAAATGTATTATCTCCAGCATAACATAGATTTTTAACCACCTAACATGGTATCACTTGACGTAACAGGCTTTTAACTAATCAAGCTGACACAGCAAAGCTTCTCTACCCTTAACTTCAACTGACAAACACATAGTTTTCAGTGTAAATGTAAAAACAGTATTATCATTATTAAAGTCAGGTATTAAGCCACTGTGGTCATACCGTACAGCAACATCTCTGTGGAATCTAGTAATCTTGTAATAAGGAAATCTAATGTGCGCCAATTTTGTTGTGATAAAATGAAGAAGTCTTAACGTAAATGGACAGTAATGAAGTCCCACTGGGAATCAGGGCTGGATTAGTGAGAGGGATTTCAAAGTTTTTAAGACGGTGGCCCTCGCAAACCGAATCTTGCATCCCTGACGAGCCAGAGTGGGTTCGAGCGCAAGAGACACCCACCTAGAGGTCATCCGATAGAATTATGGTTGGACTGTCTTTGTAGCGTTTGCCGTCTTTAGCATTGGTGGGTTGCGTGTTTTGTAGGAAGCTAAGAAAGCAGCCCCCTGTTTGCCAAGGTGCTACCAGCCCTTATAAAATGTTGGTGAAAAGCAGGGGTCACTCAAAGCAATCCTACTCTTTGGAGTTTGGATGTTTGCTAAAAGGTTTAGGTGCGTATTCTCCGCTGTCGTCTCCCCACCGCTTAATGCGTCGTAGCAATGGGTGTCTAATGACTTTCATCTCAGAGTCGGACAGCTCGCTTCAGGTACGAGCGCGGCCGCCTTTGTGCCATGCCTCTCAACGCGGGTGCCTCATTAGAGCCCTGGCTAATGACTTTTTAATGAACTCAAAATTACTTCATCATATGAAAGCATTAAAGGGTCTTATTTTCTTTGTAAAGGAGACATTTTCAATTACTAGGCTCCACCGATCACTGGATTAATCTTTGTTGTGGTGTAACCCTCCTCCGATTCACCTTCCAGCACAATGTGCTGCTCCCTGGCCTGGTAAAGCTTACTGCAGAAATGATGAGGGTCTGGTTTTATCAACTTAAACCGAAGACGTTTCCACTCTGAAACCAAAACCTCAGCTGGCACAGGAGGTCTCTGAGTGGTCTACTGCTGTCAGGAAACATATGAAAGCAGAACGTGCTTAAATGGGAAATTGCTTTGTCTGCTCCACGATCCCCTTGTTCACGAATTTAATTTTGTTCACAAAAGTAGACTATTTGTAGCAGGAAAGAGCTGAAAAAGAACGACAGGAAAAGAGAGGCACCAAACACAGTGGTGAAAATACAGAAGCGGTGTAAATAAAATGACTGTGGAATTAATTTTATTCACTGTTTTTTTTTGTTTTTCACTGTCCTGACAATAGGGTGATAACCTGGTGGGGGGGGGGGGGGGTATTGAGAAGCTGAATTTAAAAGGAAAACAAGGAGCACAGGGATTCTGCCCCATGGCCCAAGAGCCTAACCCTCCCCGACGCTTATCTGATTAGCGTTTATGGACAAAACAAGTTTCAGTGTGTGCCCGCCACCCCCAGTCCGCCACAGTTTAGCCCTCAATGGCTCTTTAGCGGCTGCCACAAGGCCTTGTGGAGAGAACCTCCGGAACATTCCGCACTCTCATAATTAGGCTGGGCAGGGGTTTTGGGGGCGGCAGTGGCGGGGAGTGGGGGAGGTTATTAAAAAAACAGGAGTTCAGGCACCGCCGCAAAACATCTCCCGCCCGGCCGCCCTCTATCCTCAGCCACTCTCCTTTGTAGCATTCAATTAGCCTAGCAGCAGTCAGCCGCTGAGTGCTTTAAACCACGCTGCTGAGTCGCTCGTCCTTTTTATTTATAATAAATAATCTTTATATGTTTTCCTACTCCGCTTGCCGTACAGGCTCTGTCATCATTGCCTGGATTATGATCTAACCGGGCCTGGAAACTCATTCTGATGTCTTTTGTCCTCGTGTGTGGGGGTGTCAGATGAAAGGCCACAGACAGCTACCCTCTGTGTCCTAGCACATTTGATTTTTAATGACATGAAGAAACATTTGGTGCATAAATACGTAGAATAATATCGGAAAGTTATAAATGCATATATTTAAGAGTCTGCAGAGTCTTTTTTCATCAGCCAGAACATTTCCTTGTACATTTGTCTGCCTGTTTTCTTGTTTGTCTACTTGCTTATATGTACACCTGCTTTTTTTGTCGGCTTCATTTGTTTTCTTATTTGTCTGTCTGTTCCACCAGAGTTGAGCTCTTAATCGAATCTGTATATGAAATTTATTTACCTCTTGCTTTGTGCTTTCCACAAGAGCTTTGCTTTTTAATTGAGTCTGGATTTGACACTGCAATCTCGTAATACGTCTGTAAAATACTGCTCCGCCCGACTGCTCTCTGACTGCTGTAAATAACCATGGGCACGATAGCCCCATCATACTCTGCACCCTCCCCCCCCCCCCCCAACAAAAAAATCAGCTACAGCTGAAGGGGCTGTCAGCATTTCCTGAGATGGGGCTGAAGGAAGTTTAAGCGAATTAGGATGGGACCGGGGTCTGCCATGTCACTTGACGTGTTGGTGGTCATGTGTGGTGTCCTGTCTCAGACTACGGGGGGGTGGGGTGGGGTCAGAGTGTGGATTATTAAAGGCTCTCTAATATGAGACTCATGCGGGGAAGTGGAATGTGGACGAAGACATTCAGTCCCTCAGCGTTTTATGCAAGGGCGTAGGAGTGGATCAAAGCATTTTGTATCTGAACATAGGGGGGGGTGGGGGGGGATCTCATTTAGGCAGTTGGGGGGAACTCATGTCCACTTGTCGGTTCCCTTTTGAAAAATCTGTATAGCTTTTGGTTTAAAAAACACAGATATAATTCAGGCCTGACGCTATTGCTTGGGTTGCATTGAACGGTTTGTAGGGAATTTTTGGTGATCCAGTGCAGTTAACTACTGCAATTCTGACTGATACTGTAAAAGTAGTTCCCACCCCCCTACGCCCTGCCCCCACCCCCCATGTCCTCCACACCCCT
>JAODJX010000103.1:176751-191919 GCA_026776945.1 Isichthys henryi | reverse complement strand
ATGGATCCAGACCGTTACAGATGGATCCAGACCGTTACAGATGGATCCAGACCGTTACAGATGGATCCAGACCGTTAGAGATGGATCCAGACCGTTACAGATGGATCCAGACCGTTAGAGATGGATCCAGACCGTTACAGATGGATCCAGACCGTTAGAGATGACCAGCATTAGCAGCTGCCTACTAAAAACATGAAAAATGCTTTATTTGCCATTTGTACAAGTGCAGGCACACTGGAAGTTTTCTATTCGCCAACCCCATCTTGTTCTCCATAGCTTGGGGGTCATGGCAGCCCTGGAGCTGCAGGTTGAGGGCCTCGTTGATGCTAATGCTAATAGCCCAATGAGCTAATGATACTGATGTCACTATACCGTTATTTTTAAATTCCAAATGAGAAGAGCAGCATGTTTGTATTTACAGTATAGTAGCAGCACTACTATGCTGTACACTCATACTATACTATACTATACTATACACTATACTATACTATACTATGAGCGGACATTGAATGTACATGTGCCATTTGCACCACATTTACCACAGTGGTACATTTTTAAAATTACTTTTGTGATTTTCCTTTATGTATTTATTGATTGAGAAAGAAATTCCGCGGTTTATTCCACAGCTGTCTAATAGTATAATCCAATTCATTTTATCACTCATTCTTTCATTCACTCACATACGTATGACGTCTAATAGGGAGCCGCGTCTCTCACAGTAACTGTACTTCACTTAAATGGTGTGGACTGTGGGGCCCCCAAGCATATTACGCTAGTCTCACCTGGCACCGTGGCCAGAGGCTTGGGTATAAGGAGCTGGCAATGAGAAAAGCGCTTTGCCATTTGCTCTCGCACCAAATGTCCCTTTGATATTCGCTTATTACTTAAAACAGATTTACATTCAAAATATCCTCTTTGAAACCTGGCTTTAGAGTGAAGACAGATCAAAGAGGACAGGAATTCATTGTAATTGGGCCCCAGCTCAATACCTCCCTGTATCACATAGCGAGGCGGCCTGGTCAGAGAGGGGCAGCCACTTCCCCAGCGGTCCAGAACCCCCTTAGCGCCAGCCTGGCTTAGAGTCCACGTGTGCGGCCCTGGCGTGGTAAGCACGACCAATCGGCCGGCACTCTGGCCAGCTGTACCAATCCCTTGCAGAAAGGAAGGGTAGCAGCTAAGTAGAACAAAACTTTACAAAACTCAGCATTCCACCCTTCAGCCGGCTGGAAAGGCCGCTGATTTAGATTTCATTTAGCTATGCTGCGAATCAACAGCGATGAGTTACAGGATGTTGAGAGGATTATTAGAAGTGCCTGGCTGTCTATTTCTTTAGCATAATGAGACTTATCTAGTGAGTGGGATCTAGTTTTACCTGTAAGTGTCAGGAAAATGAATGCCACCATGAAATTCAAGGCTATAAGCCCATTCTGAATATAGCACCAAGAAATAAGCATCTGAGCTATTCCTTTAGGATTTAGACCAGGAAAAAAATATCCATCATTAGAGAGGATGTGGGGTCTGTCTTAGAACATGTGATTATTTTCTAACAGGTTACTGGAAATAGCAATTACTCCAGCTTCTCTTTTCCAGTGTAACCTTTGCAAAGGCAAGCCTGGATTCTCGTATGCATGACTAGAAGCTGGATAATGGCAAGGCTTATCCTAGAAAGCACTTTGGCAATTAAGGGCGTCCAGACTGTGGTAAAGGCAGTCTTCTGCAACCAGGAACTTTGTTTGCATTGCTTACTCAAACAGTTTTTCCTATCTCTGGTAATTTACAAGCAGGGAATCTAAATTTATATATAACATGAAGGCGTATAAATCTGCTGTCAGTCATCTATGCACAAATCCTAACCAGGAGATCATAAAACAAGATATATAGGAAAAACATCAATTTCTCCATCTTATATAAAACATTCAGACATGCACATTGATTGACTGCATCACGACAGTTGATGCATCAGCAATATGGAAAATTCTGGAGCCTAATCCTCTCTCCTTGTTCTACCCCAAACAAACAAGAAGGTTGACGTATGTGAGCTGGTGTGTTCATCCTGCATTAGTTTCTTCTAACTGTAGGCTGTGTGCTGTGAATACCATCCAGCGTCAGGGTTTCCTATCAGATACAGCCGGCTGTGAAAAAATATTGTACAGTCTGAAGATATTCTGCAGCCTGAAGGAGTGACTTTTCTCGCTTCAAAAAGGCCGTAAACAGCCCAGAAATGCAATGAGGATGCCTGGAGACGTGTTTAATATCTGCAAATATCGCGGCGCAGTGTCAGTGGGCAGCGTGCGTAACTGACAGCAGCCCTAAGACACCAAAAAATGCTGCTTACACATTAAACGTCACATTCAACTTTCAGGTCTATATTGAACTATGCTTGTTAAGGATGATTAAATTCACAGTAAGATTCACATAGGTGCACCAGCAGAAAAGTCCATGATGCAATTATGTGACAAATATAATTTGGGATGAACTCAGGATGCATCATTTCTAACATCTTTGCATTAGTAAAATGCGATTTATTTATTACTATATAAGTATTAGTAGAAGCCTTATGACTTTATACTATAAAAATGTGACCAAAACTTCTGTATTTAGATTGATGGCTCCTCCATATACTGTTTCTCCAGCGTTCTCTCTCATATCTGCTTTTCCACTGCTGTCAGCGGCCAATTCCCATCAAGTCTTTAGGCCAAGTCTCGCATGAGTTGGAGGAGTGTCCAGCAATGCATCACATCATATTGCGTCGGACGGCACTGAATCGCAATAGAGGTGAATCATATGGTGTCGCGTTAATAGTTTCTTCATGTGTATCTTTAATGCATGGGATGGTTGGCAATCCATGGAGATGTGAAGTGCGTCAGCCTCAGTGATGGAGACGCACATGACTTGTTGTTATAAGAGAAAAAGGGTTATTTTATGCATTAGGGAGGTCATATTCACTGAAACTTCTCTAGACCCAGAATAGGTAGATGGGTAAGATGGATGGATGGAAAGCCAGGAACTATAAGAGATTAGCTGGTACAAGCTGGTTATACATATTAGCCTACTATAGTTGTGCTAGGTTAAATTCAACGACTTTAGCATTTTCCTGGGCATCTGCAGCTATTAATTCACACACACAGAGTGTGCAGCGCATAGCCGAACGAAGTTCAGGATATTCTGCACAAAAAAGCTAAATCTGAACTGAGACCATTTAATTTTAACTTGGGGTCAGAAGAACACAATTCTGACCTGGAGGGGGAAAAAAAAGGTACCGTTGCCATGGAGACCTTAAAGGACCCAAGCACCTGGTCTTCCTTTCTGCTTTTGTGTGATTAAAGCAGCGTTTCAGTGAGAAATAAAGTTAACAGTCTCATATCTTCTAATGCTGGGAGGTGGAGTTGGGTCATGTGACATGCCGTTTTCCAAACCCCTCCCTCTGTATCTCCCCTCACTTCTAACAGGATGCTCTGTTTCTATAAAGGAAGCAGGTAATTAGCACACAATTAATAGCATTGAAATGAAAATAGGTTTTGCAATAATGGCAATAATGATGGTGGGATTACAGTCCTGAAATTGAGAGAAATTCTAACGCAGCTGCTCTGCCTGATGTATCAGATGAAACTTAAGCTTTAAAGCTTGTTGCGCATGAGCCACAGTGGGTGGAGTAAGCTATCACGGCAGGCAGGAGACTGCAGACACCAGAGCTCCCTGGTGGACACTGGTCTTAATGATGCTTCACACGACCCAGCCACAGATACGTCGTGGTAAACAGAAACAAAGGCGGGCAGCGGGCGTGAAGCAAAATTTTACAGTAGTTTGCAGCTAGTACCTTCAGAATTGGTAGTAGAGTCAAAAAAGTGTATATATGCATACAAAATTTGAATTACAAAGGGGTGGGGAGGGTATTGAACCAAAATACAAACAGAAGAATTAATGAGAAGCAGAATGACCTACACTAACAAAAACTTCAGAGAGAATTGGCCAGAGTGAGCAGAAGAGAAGAGTGATGTGGTAGTGATGTGAAGGACACACATTCCCAGACTGAAGTCTCTTAAACCTGTAAGCAAAGGGGCCGGCTTTCACATCACCCATCCCCAATAGAACAGACAGCACCACCTCTGGTGAAAAACGCTTCATTAAGCCTGGTTTTGGTAGCTGGGGTGGGGGGTTCTCAGTATTACTTAGTTCTCAGGCTTAGTGTTGCCTTCCAGGCGTTGAGGAATTAGCCCCAAAAGCCAGCTGAGTCATGTAGAAGTCCTCACACCAGAAACACAGGAACTGATTTTCCAGAAGTGGAAAGGCTGATTTCAATGATAATAATTATCTTTTAAAAAGGCTACCTCACATCAGATAGTCATCATGACATTTTATTCTCTGTAATCAAGTAGCCCCATGTACAGATCTACTTTTATTCATGTCACTCATGAGCAGCTTCAGTTTGCCATTTGGAGCAGAGAAAAAAAAACACACACCCTGGTCTTGTACTTTTGGCTGCCTTCAGTTCCAGTCAATCCTATAGCTGGCTGTCTTGGGCACCATCTTCTGAGAGGTCAGGAGATACATATAATCAATTTTATTTTCCCGGTAAATAAATTCAGGCAATGAAATATGAACTGATTCTGCATAACACAAGGTGGCAACTTAAGGGGATGGGCCTCAAGCGGCCTGTTATCACAGAACCAGGGTTTCCACAGACAGTCTGATCTGTGCTTTGGAATGTTCAGATCGGGATTCCCCAGTAATGCAGCCGACAGCATCAAAAAATGACTGTAGTACAGCTGCACACCACTGCGCAAGTGATACCCCAACATCTAAACTTCAAATATGAGTCTGATCGCAGCCATTTTACATTGATTTGGAACAGTTCTGCTCATGCCTGACTCAAATTTCCCACCCGGGCAGCCCTAACTTAAGTTACTCTGATGAGTACCCAGCTCAAGTTTCTTGCAAGCAGAGGTATTGCCCAGTAAAATGAAAGATGACTGATGTAAACAAGTCGTCAATATGATAGCATTGTGGGGGGGGGGCGGGCTAGCAGTAGAGTTCTGATTCCAGGTTATCTACATTTCAGATCTTTCCGTTTTGACGGCCGCGTTCCGGACAGGGCTGAGGTCGCTGACTGCGAGATGCCCAGCTTGGACTTGAGTGCCAAGATCAAAAATCAAGGCAAGGTCAAGCTATCCGCAAAATGAAGACTGGACAATGAGCTAGACAATAAACCAGGGAACAACTCATAAGTCAAACTGAAACTGACAAAAATCAATCCAAAAATCACGATACGAAACAAGACGGAACAGCGGAGAGGTAAACTAGGAGCCGAGAACACTAAACAAACAGGACCAAATGCAAACCTAAGCATAGAAGCGTTTAGCAGAGTCTTAGACTGACAAACTGATTGCAGGTGTGGGTGATTACAGATCAGGCCTGGGGGAGTGGCTGAGGAAGATGACCATGCTGGCTAGAGGCAGCTTGTGAACTGGATCCTGTATCGGATGTGACAATTT
Organism: Isichthys henryi; assembly: GCA_026776945.1. NCBI lineage: Eukaryota > Metazoa > Chordata > Actinopteri > Osteoglossiformes > Mormyridae > Isichthys > Isichthys henryi. Next base: position 186,427 of record JAODJX010000103.1, on the reverse strand, counting down.
TTCCCTTAAATGGCTTCATCTGTGTTCTAATGAAGAAAAAAAAAAAAACTGCAGCCCTGCAATTAGCAGTGTCAAGCTAAACCGATGCTGATACCAGAAATGCAAAATGTCAGAATTAACTTAGTTTATTGGGATAATGCACAGTTGCAAGATGCGTAGTTAACAACTCTGCTGTAGTTTGCGTTTCATTAAAACGAGCTGGTGGGCACCCATATTCCATGATAGATTCGACTTTCCTGTATTGCGCTGCATAGGAGCGCTGTTGTTCGCCGTGATTTGTGGACACAATTAAAGGTTTCCTCCAGCGGCGCTTTTTAAAGCCGGTTTTAGGCGGTGTCCCGTGGGATCCGCGCAGACTCTCATTCAGTGCCCATTCCTCCCAGAGTGCCTGCCGCAGATGCCAGAGTGCGATGAAAGAAAACCATCTTCCTATATCACTCCTGCTCAGTTCCATCACCGCTTCTAACCTTCTTTAGCCGACACGTCTTAATTACGGCTTAATGTTGTTGTGCGGCTGACGCATCTAGAGCAGAGACGGCCATGTCTGCCTGAAGACCTCTATTTCCTGGTTTCTCCCATGGAAAGGCGATTCCAGTTCCTCCTCCCCACTAGCTCTCCATATTCTGGTTTGCGGTCAGACCTGCTTCAGCATTATCCTGCTGAAAAATTAATTTTTTCTCACTCTTTAAGGCTTCCCCTGAAAGATTTTATTTTATTTCACATAAAACAATTTAGCAGATATGATCCACTTCCTGGTCTTTATCCCCTGCACAGTTTATGCTGGCACACGCGAGTGATGGCATCTGGCACTTTCCACTTTTGGTGGTGGGGAGGGCTTCCTGTTATCTTCATCCAGCATTGTGTGTTCATTATGGTTCGGTCCAGTTTAACCATGTGCCCACTAGCCTGCATTACTCCAACTTGAAGTTTGTTTTGCTAGCAGTAAAAATAAAATCAAAACCAGTCACTTTTATGATTCTTGCCATCATTATCCCTTGCGTTGTCATAATTGCCGCTTAATTGTTTCCTGGCTCATTATCTGGGTGCCATATACCGCAAACGGACCAGCTGAAACTCAGCAGTAAATTCACAGGAAGGACTAGCTACATGGCAGCTGACAGGAATGACGGGAAATCCCACGGGAAAAGCCCCGTGCGCGAGCAGAAACTGGAGCCAGCCACGAGTTTCCAATCCCGCACAAGCTTTCGTAAAACCCACCGTCTGTCCCTCCCCTCTCCCCAGCAGTCTCCTGTCCCATCTCCACAGAACCGTGAAACTTTATAGCAGCCACAATGACCGGCATTCCGGCCCCTCCCACCCAGGCGAGTCGAGGTCGACCCCCGCCCTGGAGCAAAGCACCTCACCCACACTTAATATTCATAAACGTGCACGGCGGGGATTAAGCACGATGTCGGGGAATAATGAACGCCTTCAGCAGTCCATCGATTAGGACCCTCTAAGCACTTTTTCCGGCTTTATATATTTTTTTCTCTCTCTTTCCAAGACAAACAGTCTTGGAGTTGGAAATAAAACAGACATACATAAACAAATTCTGCTGCATTCTTCTCCCCTCTAATCCCACTTAAGTTGAACGCTCCCAGCCTCCTTTGGCTTGAAAGCCTCCTCAAAAGCGAAGGCTTTGCCTGGCGCCTTAACCACGTCTGCAACAAACGCCACGGATAGAAGGGGGGTTAAGCCCCTGTGTCAATGTCTCTTGCTGTTCTTTAGTTCTGCAAGGACAGGAACTTCTCGAAGTATACGTGCCCATCGACTTCACACGAATAAATAAATTTGTTTTTAGATTGTCACAGCTAAAAGTTTTTAGCTTATTATATGAAGCATATATATGCAGATGTACAAGTAAGTTTATATTCATGCATCTATATTCCTTGGGGTCACATGTCATATGTCTCTTGCGATTGCCCTAAATTTACACAGGTGAAGGTTTTGCCAGGTTTGCATCATCCCAGCCTTTTACCAGAACGAATAACAGCATCAGTCCATCCCTTCAGCCCCCGCCGGCAAGATTGGGACCGCTCGTGTCAGTTCTGCTATTTCGGAAAAGGGGGGGGAGGGGCATGTGGGAACAAGGCCCATAAACAGAAGGCTGTGAGTTTGATTCCTGGACGCTGTGTCCTACACTGCATGGTTACTAAGCCAACACCACTTCTGACTGCATGAATGGGAAACTTGTATAAAAAATAATAATGATAGAAAATAAATACAGGCAAGTCACTATGGGTGAGAGTGTCTGCTTGACAACAGCATAATAAGAAGCCTGTACATGCCTGAGGACATGGCAGCCCCTGAGCTTCAGAGGCGGATCTGTTCCTTGCGCTTGTCGTTCTTTTTCAGCTGTGACAGGCAGACGCAGTGACGAATCACAGGAGGACCCATCTCTTAAGTGATGTCCCAATTCCCTCCTGAACACTCCAATACAGCCTTAGCACTCTGTCACAGGGCACATCCACGTGTCACTATTGCTGTACTACGCAGCCTATATATAGTAAATTAATCCAGCACTTCCTTAACAAAAAGAATCTAAACTTTAATAGGTTCTCACTAAAAAAAAATTCAATTTTGTTTTCTTTAATCCTTTGTTCTTTTAAATGGTCTTCCCACATCAGACTATTTTCCAAATAGTAATAAGCTGTTAGATATAATATTTTTGCATGTCATGTTTTCTTCTTCTCCTTTCATAAAGATTTGTTTTGAAATTGCGATATATATTTGCCACACGGATGATATTCCAGGTAATGAGGGTTAGGTGTGGCTGCATGCTCAGATACAGATTCTAAGGGTCTGAGGAACGAGTGGGGAGGGGTTCTCCATAGATGAGGGCGGGGGTGGGGGGCAAGGGCGGTGCACACGGCAGATTATGAAGTCGGTAAGCTGAGGGCTGCGGATTGTGCGGTTTTAAGGATTTTCACGGGAGGGATTGGCGGATCAGGGCAGAGATTGGGACCAGATGGCTGTGATTTGGGAGTGATCATCCCCTCACAATTGTCACTTATCTCCATCATCCTGTTTCATTTCCCAGCGACGGACAGCTCATCCTGGACATCGAATCAGGCCTGAATCCTCACCAATGAGGTGCACTAATAGGAAAGGATTTAAGGTGTCTGCCTCCCCTCCCCTGTTCCCTCCCACCTAACATTCCCTTTCCATCCAGTGCACCATCCATCATGCTGGTATAGTTTATTAAACTGCTTTTAACGTATTTTATTTTTTACACTTTTTACAATTCTAACAGTTCTGTTGGGCTTCTTTCCCCCATCCTAAGCCCTTGTTTCATTATAACTCCCCATCATTCCAGTCCTTGCGAGTTTATATCAATAACGACATGAACAATAAGAAGCGATCCCTCCCTTTGCAGTGTTGACCATTTATCAGTGTGTCGTCTTAAGTTAATTACACCATTCATTAAGACACGGCCCCCGGAATTTAGAGATCTCCAGCCTCCCTTGACACAGCCTTCGGTTTAAAGAGGCATTCTGTTACAGATGCATCACGGCTGTGGCAGAGCAATGGAATTAAAAGTTCCTGCCAATCCTGTAAATCCATATTCAGCTGGGCTTGTATCGATCCAGATGTGATTAATGTCTCCGCCCCGTACGACAGAGAGTCACAGTGGAAACGTGGGGCTCCAAAATCTTCACACTTGTCTATTTTATTTCCCCAGAACATTTCGAGCACAGGGTGTTTTTTCGCTCTCTGAGACTGGGAACATCAAGAAACTTGCTTGTGCTGGTTCCGTTCTGTCCGGAATCCAGGTCATGTGAGGTCCAATTAATCATAAGAGACGTAAAATTCAAAGAAGGTTAATCTTCTTTACGTCTGAGTCATTCGGCACCTTTAATCCGTTTTATTAGTTTGAAGGGGCGGGCATGTTTGAGGTTGCCCAATCAAAACACATTTACTCAGTCGCTTAAATGGGAAACTTAAATGTTCCAAGAGGTGAGGACGTCACAGCGAGCTAATGACGATCATCACGGGTCCCGGCATCCTGTTCATACTGACACTTTGGAGCATTCATGGGATTTGGAAGCAGCTCTTTGGACTGATTTAGAGAATCCTACTGCAGGCAAGAACAACTACATATTGTCCGTTGAGCAGAACAGCTGAATATACCAGGAACTGAAATATGGGGATTTACAGATAGACTTTCTTTATGAGAAACTCAGCAAGAGAAAGCAAGAGAAAGAACTTTTAGGTATAGATATTAATCAAATAAAATAACAGTTTGCTTGGAAATCTATTATCACGTCATGTTTAGCTCATACTTTGTCTTAAAATTTTAAGAAAAATATTCCCATCGCAATAAGAGAACTGGTTTGAGACCAAAGCACGGGTTTGCAACAAAGCCCAGTTATGTTCACAGAAGCACTTGTATCTTTGTATCCTAGAATTCTCTCTAGAATAGGTTTGGCTGGTCGGATGCATGATATTCTAGTCTTTGTGGCATGGTTGAGTTTTGGCTTGGATGATTATCTTATATACATCTCAGAGTGCCGTGGGCTGACTGTTTAGCGCCAGCCCTGTGCATAAAGGTTACCCTCACCAACATTTAATGAGTGCTAGTCCATTAAGGCTTAATTAGACCTTAATTGGATTTAAATGTGATGTGATATTGTATATGCATATAAATCATGTCACTTTGATACTTATTTAATAATTTAAAAGTTTTATTTATATTGATGTGTTTTATGACCAGATTGATTGGGCTCCTTGAATGTCTTTCCCATGTTTTGGACTGTCAGAGCCCGATAATCTGTGAGTCTGTAACCACCTCGGCAGTTTAGCTCAATGCTTATGCATCATGTGACGGTGTTTTTATTTGCGTTAGGTTAGGGTGGGGGATGAGAAGCTATATTGCAAATTATATCAATGAGATGTGAAATCCATAATTAGCCTATTAATTAAACTCTCAGATAACGTCCCTGAAAGGAAGCCTCATGGAAACTCATTAAAGCCAGTGAATACACTCATCAACGAGCAGGTGCTGTAATTGTGTCGGACTGTGGACCTACAATCCAAGGATTTCCTGATCCTCTTTCGCTCTGCTTGTTGGCACTCAAGCCCAAGCGATTCAAGGATAGATGAATGAGGATGGATAATAATAACATGAAGTGTTTTAAGATAACAGGTGACTTAAATAACTAATAATAATAGCCATTCATTCATTCATTCATTCACTATACCTCTTTGTCCTATTCATGGTCACGGTGTTGTATTCCTGTCCGTCTCCTCCCAGTCATAGTCCTAACAAGCCACACTTGTTATTATTCATTTATCCCTCCTGTCTTTACTCTTGTTGTTCATCCTCGTGTGGAAATCACTCCCAGCTGCCTCCTGTTAGCCCCTTGTTAGTCTTAAGTATCTGCTGGTCTCCTCATCCCCACTCTGGTCATTAACGTCAGTCCTCCTGTTTCCTGTGTCCGTCCCAGAGTAAGTCTTGCCGTTTTGTCCCCTTGTGGTCCTGTTTAAGTTTAATAAAGCGTTCTTTTGATCTCTTGAAGTCTGCCCTCCAGTAATTTGTTTCTCTTTGTGCGACATGCTGGTGAACGTAGCCTATCCTGGAAAAAGTCAGGGAATATCCCAAGACTGGGTGCCAACTCATCACATTCATAATAATAATAATAATAATAATAATAAAAATACTGATATAATAATAATAATAATAATAATAATAATAAAAATAATGAAGCAGAGTGCCTTTCGGATCCAGGAGATTATACATTCAGACATCAGAGGGCATCCTCCCAGCTAGCAGTGCATTGCTCTGGCATGTCAGTGTAACAGTGTATGTGCCATAACGCATGTTTATGCACGGAAACAGATACAATCTGATCCCAGTGGCCGAGCTTTGGGTCTGATCATTCTGAGAGCGATCTCCCAGACGAGCTGGTCAAGCCTCTGTCTCTAGGATTTAGAAAGGAGCTCGGCGTGTGAACAAACCCCCCCCCCCCGCCTTCCGGGTGTCCAATACAAGCCACTGTGCTGTGACTAATGGATTCCTCCACCTAGGGGAGGTGGGGGGGGACTGGTAGCGAGCATGCGCAGTGAACTCGGGAGACTCCGTCAGCGTCGTAATGGGAGCTGAAAGGGCAGAAGAAGGCGTTCTTTGTGAGAGGCATGCTGTCAGCTGTGGTATGGGGGTGAGATGGCCAACCTGCCCCCCCCCCCCGTGCCTCTTTGGGGGGGCCCAGCTATACTATGTGACTGCAGCTCATCTCTCCTGTTTTTTTCCCTGCAATTCTAACAAAAATCATACACCCCATTAGTCACAGTAAGAATGGGGGGTGGGGTGATTCAGATCTCACAATTAAATCACACACTCCTGTTGTTTTCAGGTCTTTTTAAGGCACCCCGGCTCAGACGACATGCTGATTCAGATTCTGTAGGATGGTCTTATGACTGATGCCAAATTGGTTCTTTATCTTGAAAAGCTCGATAAATAAGCCCAGAACCTGAAGACGGCTCCAGTCGGAACATATTCTAGGTTTCCCCATGACCGTGGAGGTTTCATCAGCTCAAGTGCCACCATCTCTCCTCAGGTCCATGTGAATGGGCACCATCTTGCCGGCACTGGTGACTCATTACTAAGCCCTACGGCCTGAAGAGTGCCCCCGGATCCACACTATTAATTCAGGAGCCAGCTTACATGCTAGATATCTAACAGTAGTCCATACCAATACTGTAGGTCTCTCGAATATGGGAGCCATCATTTAAAGTCACTATATACAGTATAGGTGTCTTAGTCCAAGCACATTCATACAAAGCTATTTACAATCTTACTCATTCATACAACAGTATATTTTTTTGGGCTAACAGCCAGGCTCTCTCTGGGACTCGAACCTGCAACCATCAGGAGACGTTCTTAACCGCTCTGCTTCTTGCTGTCCCGGGGTAAAGCTGTGTTCTCTCCAAGCCTCAGAAGCTCATTTAGTCTCCTGTCCGTCATACAGCGTGGTTTTCTGACTTGGGTGGGGGGTAATTAACATCCAGCTGAGGACTGGGAAGTCAAATATTGAAAACTACAGCTGTCAGATCCATCTCGGGTTACAGTCCTACCGAAGCTTTTTTGACGAGTCATATTAATTGCTCACTCATTGTCAGTTTGTCTTTAACTGTCAGAGCTGAAGCCATCCAACAACTGCTAATTATGAGATTATTTAACATGTATCTGAAGGGGTATAACTCTCTCAGCGATTGTTGAGTACCATACCTGACATCTCACCTGCTAATCCAGTTCTCTTGCATCATATTTACATTCATTTACTTGGTAGAATCTTTTATCTGAAGCGACATACAAGTGAGACACATAATACATAACAAGGATGTAACTGTCGTGGAGCCTATTTGGGTGTGTTTGCTAGACAGGGTTTCCAGTGATTAACCAGAGACAAACGTATTTTAGTTATGGGAACAAGACTTATAATTACATTTCTAAAAACCCCAAGTCAGAAATGCTATAAACTTCTCATTATGTGGGCAGGCTCAGATGTAACATACAATCAGTCAACAGGATCATATTTCATACTTTTAAGATTAGTGAAATTGGTCTGCTTTGAAGCTTCCAGAACACTGAATGTAAATTCACGCACATTGGCATGATTTTCCCTCAGTTACCACATGATCCCCCGTGATCCCCTGGGTACCACATGATCTCCGGCACTGCGGGCACACTGCCCTGAAGGGAAAGAGGAGCAGTTTCAGAACCTCTACCCGCTGGCCTTTTGACCCATGGTGTGGGCATGTCCGTGTGACGTGTGACAGATCACAGCATTTTGTGCAGTGGCCCAGGACAGCTGGGATTTCTCGGGAGAATACTGCTTTGAGTATGGCACTTCACCTGCCTTTGCCCAGTAAAACATTCCAGTTGTAAAGATGGATGGAATTTTACATCACTTTGGATAAGAGGTTTGGTACGGCAGTAAAATTGTTTATTTACATCCCCCCTCGCCCCCCACTCACCCACCCCAATGCATCTACTAACATGACCCAGGTTCGGTGAACCAACCCACCTGCTTCCTTCAAGAGTCATAAAACAAAAAAAATAAATAAAACAAAAAACTGAGGAATCGATTAAACTGCAGCCCCTAAATACCCGTGTGGCCCCGCAATATGGCCGCAGATGGACTGTTCAGCCGCAGTGGCTGCATTTGTCGCATGCTTTCATCATATTCCTGCTGCTGCCGTTCTGTCCCAGCTGATGAAAATGGAGGGAAAGCGGTTTGTTTGGGGAAAGGGTGGCTGGGGGGGGGGGTGCTCTTTGAGTTGGGACGGTGCGTCAGATCAAAGGTGTACACCTTCTCACAGCATGTGCCTGGCTAATGGGACCCTCGCGCTTTCAAATGAGGCTGGGATATTGCTCGGCTCTACCAAAGGAGACCATGGGAAAGGCTTTCGATTCGCCTTTAATTTGATGTCTCTTTGAAAGAGACGCTCTCGTAGACGCTTTGTCTGACACTTAAGAACCCACATAAAGACTAGAGATACATTTGTTACCAATGAAACAGAACACGTCTGATAAAATATAGTGAGCATCATTAATCCGTTTTTTTTTTTTTTTTGGGGGGGGGGTTATAGCTATTAGTACAAGGATGTAATGAATAACCGCGTTACATTTGCTGGGGGGGTATTATATTGTTTTTTTCAAAATTATTTTTGAACGGGTCCCTACCTAACGCAATTACCCCAAAGTGCTTAATCGGTATTAATTGGGTGTGAAATTATGGGGTTTCACCACTGGGGCAGGTGAGTCTTAACTGGGTCCTCTATCTGATCTCCAGGCTGGATTGCAGGCCTCCACGATGTCTCATTTACTAAGGTTGTAGCTGTGGCTTATTATTTTTCCCTTGCTGAAGGCCCCACTTTATGCTGGAGAAGTTTTAATTTGATACATTAAATGAACTGAAAGAGACTTTTAATCCTAGGTCCTTCTCCAACTGTGCTGAGGATTATGGGATAGGGTCACGGTACAGGGGGTTACCAAGGTGAGCACCCCTTGTATTTTTCTTCTTGTGGGTTTTTCATGTGCCCTCCCTTTTGCCAACTCAAAGCTCCATCTTCCTGATAATGATACCCCCCTCCGCACACTCCACCCCGCACGCACCCGCTAACAGCCGAGGAAGGGAGGTGAGGGTGTCTTGCGGGCCAGACAGCCCCTTGAGAACAGGAGGCAGGAGAACGCTTCCCGAAAAGACAGCGAGGAGCCTGCAAGTCGTGCCTTTCAATTATTTCCGACGACCCGCGGAGTGTCACCGGGTAGCTTCCCATCAGGAGTGCCGATGAAAGAGCCGGCTGGCAGCGCCGGTCATCAGAGTGATCGCGTCAACGCCACCCCTATCCGGGTCTCTTCCGTCAGCTCGCCGTTTCCAGGAATGATAGCTTAGCGACGGGGCGTAATGACTCGGAAAGCGGGGCACCTTGCCGGATGTCGCTGCGCTGCCATGGCGTCTTATGAGAAATGCCATGGATGGTACGAGGCGTTATTTACTGGAGCTCCTGCCGCACGGATCTTACAGGCTGGCGTTTTCAAACCCCCCCCCCCACCGCCCAACACCCACCCCCACTAGGATTGATGGCATGCCTATCTTAGATAGATAGATAGATAGATAGATAGATAGATAGATAGATAGATAGATAGATAGATAGATAGATAGATAGATAG
>JAODJX010000103.1:142739-153838 GCA_026776945.1 Isichthys henryi | reverse complement strand
GTGTGCATGTGTGAGTGAATGGTGTGTGAGTGTGCCCTGCGATGGGCTGGCCCCCCATCCTGGGTTGTCCCCTGCCTAGTGCCCATTGCTTCCGGGATAGGCTCCGGATCCCCCGCGACCCAGTAGGATAAGTGGTTTGGAAAATGGATGGATATATTCCTCCAAAGAATATTTGAAAATGTGTCGTGTTAAATTTGCTTTTGATTGCTGAGATTTCTGTCTTTCGCCACTGTCTGCGTGACCTTCGCCTGCTTATTTACCTGATGGCTTCATCCATAAACAGTCCTTTGTTATTGTTAAAGAAATGCAGGCTTTATTTGATTAAAGAAAAAGAAAAGCATTCCTCTCACTGAAAAACGTCTGCACGAGAAGAAAAGCAATGACAACATTCCATCGGCCATTGAAGAGAGGAGTTTCTTGTGTCTGCATATTCTGTACTTATTTGTTACTTATTTCTCAGACATTTATAATCTTCTAAATACAATTCCTTTACTCTCCCCCTCTCGTCCTTGCTCTCCATCATAGTCCTTATCTGGGAGTTTCCTATTACGTTCTTTTTGTATTCATAATTGAGCATCTGCTGAACATTATCTGCAACCATCCCGGCGACTTGAGAAGTGCGAGATCGGCCGACTCCTAACTCACGCCGGCGATTTTCTCTCCCGGCGACGAACGAAAGGAGCACGACTCCCCTGCAATGAGTGACACTTCAATTAGCCTCGCCGTTCTGCCCGCTGCTAATAATCAGATCGCCGGCGGCTGCAGGGGACCAGACAGGTCATTAAAACATCTCCGGATGCCACGGGATTTACCACGGGCCAAAGGTTTCGGGATCTCTGTCCTGACGGATGGAGCGGTGCTGCATTTCTTTCCTACCAAAATATAGGCGATTTCCATGCAATATTAGAAAAAAACCCCAACACTTTCTAAACAGAATGAAGAAAACAAAGAAGAGTGCCCTAATGAACCCCCATCCCCCACCCCCTGGACGCCCTATCCCTCCCGCACACACATCATCTGCCTTCTCATGCTCTTTCAAGTTGTATCTGGTCAGCCTTTGCGTGTGGTTAAAAAAATAAATAAATAAAATAAAGTGTCTTGCCCAGATGACATTCCGGACACTGCTGTGTCGTTCGCTCACCCTCTGATGTTCTGACTTTCTTCCACTCTGTTGCCGGGAGGGGGGGTAACGGAGACGAGACAGCAGCCACAGATCAAGCGCGTTTTATCCCGCTATTGTGTCGCCATGGCGATGCTCCTTGCAGATAGGGGCCTCGTTCTCTATAGTGTCGCCTCTCACCTAAGCGTAAACACAGCGTCTGGAAATCTGTGTGGACGTGAAACTCCACTGACATTTCGTTCTGCTTTTTATTTTATTCTGCTCCCAGATGCCTGCCGAAAGTTTATTTTTTTTCCCCCTCAGCCCGTCAGCGTGCGCCCTGACGAGGCCTAGCTGCCATGTGTAGCGGGAGTGAGAGCGCGTTTCCCCTGTGATCCGCGGCTGTGTGGCGGCATATCGACACGGCGTCATCGGGCTCCCTCTCCCGTCACGGAGAATGTGGGCCGTACAGTCACCAGGCGACGCATCCCGGCCAGATAAGCTTTCTTTGTATGCCGCTGGTCCAGTTATCAGCGCCAGTGCATACGCCCCCACAAAACTAATCAACCCAAAATGCTAAAAAAGAACCAACGAAACGTGCCGCTCAACGTGTTTTACTCTCACCGCCCCCCCCTCCGCCGATGCTATCCTGGTAGCAGCCGTGCTCTCCATCCACGCCCTCCCTGCACTTCAAACTTCCTGTATTTCACTGGTGACGTTTTCAGAGGGAGCAGAGGCCGGACCCAAGCCGAGGGCTCCACGTTTTCAACTCTGCCGGATGACTGACAACACTAAAAGAAAAAATAACAGTTTTTGCAGTTTACCACTTTAATATGGGTGGAAAAAACTGCCATGCATCGCACTAGAAAGATTACCAAGTCTTTCTTAAGATTCAGATGAGTGAAAACAATAAAAATATTTCAATATTTAAGCTGCAGATAGCAGTTTTAAAAATAGGGCCACATTATAGCTGCAGGTTTGGGTCCCTTTATGGTCGTTTTACCTTTGAACGGCCTCTTAAAAGCTTCAGTAGGAAATGGAAATGTCAGATATCAACATATTCATCAACATATTTTAAATGCCTCTGCACATAAATGGATACTGTAATTAGGTATTTCCAAAGCTTTATTTAACTGAAGGAGTAAACGCATCACACTGCCTCATTATGCCTGAATTTAATTGTCTCCCCCCGTTTTTAAACACGGTGTGCTGAATGTGTTACGTTCGCTCCCTTCGCAGCCTTTTGGAGACATTTCTTAATTTTGAGGGAATCTCTCAAAGTTTGTGGCCCATTACATTTCCCCGGAAGTTCCATAGCGTTGTAATAATCGAAAAAAAAGGGGGGCCTGATTTACATTTAAATTGAAAATCAGTGTCTTCCTTATAATAATGTGCTATAATCCACCTTGAACTATCATTTGAGGAGGTTAAGTTGTAAAATGTTACACACGGAAGATTCCTTCCATTGTTCCCCACCTGTACTCTTGACCATTCCCCTTCTGCCTTGAAAAAGACAAAGATTCCCCAGTACCGCACCTCGAAAGTAGTTGGTCTCAGAGGGGTAACCTGTTCAGCTAAGTCCTTTACATGTTCTGCAGGGTAGGTTGGAAGATCCGTTTCTGTCCCCAGGAAACAAAAAAAAAAATCTTCTCTGGCACCCCACAGCGGACCTTAAAAGCCGACATTCCCATCAGACAAAGATTAGCTCTCCGGATCTCTGGCTAATGGCTCCTGATGCTATCTAGAAGGCATCATAGGAGCTTATTTTTTTATTTTAAAAAAGTATATATATCTGCAATTTTGTTACTGAAAGTGATACAGGATGCAGAGATTCAGATAACCTGAGACAGATGTCTCTTTGGCAATTTGATTTCAAGAGGATTGTGCCTCAGTTTTGTATGAGATGTATAGCATTTTGTTTTTTTTCCCACATCTTGAGTAGCATGCTACTCACTCGTTACCCCTGCATTCATCGTTCGGAGTTCTAAAGCGAGACATCGGTGCCTCCACCCGCCCTCAGCAGCCGTGCCTTCAGACGCAAATCAGCCCCCTTGTTGCCGTGAATCAGCCCCCTTGTCACAGAGAATCGCTTCTCTTGTTGCTGTGAATCATTCCTTCCCGAAGCCCCCGGATACGGAATTCTTATGTTCTACCAGAGGCTCAGGAAAACAAATAATATGGCGATGGGCATTATTCAAATGTGAAAAATGCCGCTCGCGTCGCATGATGGTTGCGGCTAAAGCAACAGAAATTCTCCTGGCAAAATGAAAGTTTGACGCGATACAGAGTCGTACTCCGCTGGCAGCAAATTTGGAATTAAACATCAGCTCCTTTTAAGCAAGATAAGGGGATTTTTTTAAAAGAAACAACCTCAAATAGGGTTATAGAAGACACCTCATAGTGAACCCCAAACCTCCTGAGTACCAGCAACAATAGGTGCTCTAACTAGCTATGATGGGTACACTAGCTAGCTATAATACGTGCTCTACCTAGCTTCAACAGATGGTCTAGCTATGTACAATAAGGGCTCAGATTGCAGGGTGATCGCAACGTCATACCTGTCATTGATCTGTCATTCAGACCAGCTCAGCAATGGCCACGCCCACCTATGTCGAACTGTCAAGGCTTCAAAAGTCAGACCGATGAGGACAGCAAATATGGGTGTGAATCTTATTCTTGATGCACAGTATTTATATTAATATTTATTCATAGATCACCACTCCCCTGTACTGGATACATGGATGGAAGATGAATAGGTTACAGATTTATGCATTTCTCATGTGGCTGAGTTACTTCAGTATCCTGTGCAAATCCATTCCTAAAAATCTGTTTATATGACATCATGAATCAAGACTTTCCCACTAATTAGTATTTGGTGAATCAATAGCAGTGGACCGCTGAAAAGAACTCTCATATGCTTTAATCTTCAGTATTACTCCACGTGAGTGGTACCCTTGGCCCAAAAAGGGAATCAATACCCAGCTCACTGCTCTCATTTTTTGACATTTAAGACTTCTCCATCTTCATCTTTGCTCTCATCTATGCACTTGTGCGGAAAAAAAAAAAGAATCCTTGGCGTGCTGGGTTTGATGGCCAGCCAAAACTTAAATTGAAATATATCGAATTTAGCATGCATTGGGTTTGGCCGCATTAAATTAATTTTAATGCGTTTAATACTTCATTTCCTCTGAATAGTGGCATCCTCTTCTCGGTAATCGGATGTAATGGGTCAGCAATGTGATCATTTCTGCTCCTTCTCGGTGTGAAGGACTCCTGGTGTGACTGCTCCCCTCCCCCCAACCCCCTCCTCCTCACTTTGACCTCACCGGTCACCATGGACACAAGCAAATTAAGTCTACGATTTGATTCAGGATTCAAAATTCAATCTGGCCGCCGCTGTTTGAGGCCAGTTCAAGGTATACAGTCTGGACTTACGAGGTTGGGGGGAAGGGGGGGGATCAGGATTAATTAAGCTGATGGCAGAACCCCTTGCCGCGATCGGTTGCCTCATCCAGAAAGTGATAAGGGCTCCTGCCTGCAAATTAACATCCAGCCACTGTGCATGTGTGAAAAACGCCGTCCAAGGAGGAGGCAGACGTGATGCGGGAGTCGTAGCAGCTGATCTGCTCGCTCACTCACCTGCACCCCACACTCATGGAGAGCAAAGTCGCCTCCCGTTTAATTGGCAGAGATCTAAAGGTACATAAAACTGTAATTATTAGATGGCATGAACCAAATGAATATCACCCCTTACCGGAGTGCACAGCACAGCAAGGTTTCTGTTCATGGCTCTCATAGTTTTGCTAACATTTAATGAGACTCGGCCGGTCCTTGAAGGATTGAGGTGAGCAGTGTAGTGTAGTACTGTGGGAATGGGACCGTTTGATTGCTGGACGTACCAAGTCAGCTTTAAGGCAGGGGTGCGTTCACTTCTTTTGGCATTGGATATGTCAGGGTTTTTACTGCATCGGAAGCCATCACCTGGCAATTCATCGCCAGGACCATTGCAATTTGTCTGCAGAAGGTGCTCCACCTGAGGTTAAGAGACTTTAATTCATGTGGTGCATTATTCAATAGCATCTCCAGGCCCCATCACAACCTTGTCCAGGATAAGATGGATGGATGGATGGATGGATAGATGGATGGATAGATGGATGTGTTATGTGCTATACACAAGTTTAATTTAGCCATCTAGTTAAAATAAACAGACCAATGAATGAACAAACAAAGAGGTAACCAGATAAATAAAATTACTGCCCTGAAAGCTACAAATGCCCATTTTTTACACAATCTTAAGGGCTAAATGTTCCCCACTGATGCCCCCAGGCCTCAAACTGTCCTCCGATGAGAAATTGCACATAATTAATGGAGTGAGTGTCATCTTCTGCCCATGTGCTCGGAGATCATTGGCAGCCCATTCATTGATTAATCAGCAGTGGCATGTACATCCCACATAATTAAATTCTAACTGCAAACCACTTTGCCCAATGTGACTTCCCCCCCCCGACCCAAGCCCTGATCTTCAATAAGAGGGACCCACTCAAAGCTCATAGTGTTAGTTGAGCAGCAGGTTATGGGCAGTTAACTGACACACCACACTCCATGGGTCCTTAATGGCAAACAGGCCACCAAAGGCCCGTATAAAAGTCAGTCATGTGTTCCTTCAATGTGCTGGGAGATGGGATGAAACCGGGGAGGGAACGAGGGACAGAAAAATAAGGAAAAAAACAAAAGAAATTCCAGCAGGGGAATTGGAAAACTTGATGAGTTGGGAAGGAAAAAAAAGTAGAGCGTGGACCAGGGCCGTAATGAATTTAGTAGATGCTCACCTCCTGTTTAAGATTCCCCATCTGTCTGCCGGAGCTTAATGTTTCACCAGAGCTGCGTGCCATCTGAGCACTTTTAGTGGGGGGAGGGGGGAGCACACAACAGGAAGCTATTTATTCTTTTCTCTCTTTTCTGACAAGGAGAACCCTCTTCAAGACCTTAGCCTGCTAAATGCTGTCTGATCCAAGATCTCCAAGGAAGAGTTGGGATGTCAGACACTGCGGAGGCTACAAGCTGTTATTATTTCATTTGGAGCCCTCGCTTCAGAAGCTTTGGGGTCCCACAAGTTTGCAGACGGGAGTAGTTCAGGTCTAGAAAGAAAATATCCAGACCACGATTTTCTTTCAACGGGCCAGTTGAGTATAAAAAGTCGCAGTCACGGAGTATTCAACTGGTTGGTTGAAACATAATCTTAGTCTGGAATTTTCATTTCTGGACCTGAACAATCCACTTCTGCAAACTTGTGGACCAGGTGTCCTTTATTTATGTCAGGCTTGTATAACACACTGCAGTGGCAGCTGGTAGGATTGCATCCAAACCCTGCCATCTAATTTGACCCTGGATATTTGTTGCTAACAGATTGTGCCACTTCTGGATGATTATCCGATTGGGACATATTGACTGAAAGTCAAAGGATGACTTCATGCAAATTCCAGAGGTCAACTTGGTCAGCAACCCCATCTCCCAGCCCATGTGCAAATGCCACAGACCTTCATGATGTGGAAGAACAGCCATCTGTAATCTCCCTCTTGTGACGTGCTGGAAGGCAACCTCATGCCTACCTTAATAATTCCCTGAGCCTCTCTGCTGCTCCAACAGGGAGCATGAAGAACTTAAGTTTAAAAACTGACAGGAACATTCCAGAATAGCTTGGTGGAGTGAGATACCGGGGAGAAGCTGACGAAAAAACCCACATAACTTTAATTAAATGTCTAAATGTATAAGGTAATCTCATTAGCTCATACTTACTGATGCGCGGAGAACAGAGGTAGATCAGGGTTGTAATTGACACAGCGTAGGCGTAATTTCCCGAAACAGTAAAATATCCATTCCTCTGCATTGTTCTTTTACACCCTTTTACTCATGCATCACTCTACTTTGTGCTACATGGATTTGACACATAAAACCCAGGAAGCATACCTCTGCTCGCTTTTAAATCAGGTGGGTTTACACGTGGAGCCTGACTCCCGGTTTTATGCATTTCGGAGGTCGTCATGCGGGCACCCTTCCGTGATGCACCAAATGACATGGCCGCCGTCCCTATAAACCCAGTTAACATTTCGGAAGGCTTACACAAGCCGTGGTGAGCACCGCAGCGTCCCGCGGAAATGCAGTGTTTCTCTTCTTCGCACATCCGATTCATTAGCTAAAGTTAATAGGAAATCAGGATGTACCTTTTCTTATATTGGGGGAGTTAATTTGAAAGTCAAAGGACTGCAGGCAAGCCAATAGACTGCCGGTTCTTTGATTAAAATCAAAATTAAAGCTCTGAATTACATATGGAGCAAGCTAAAAATATCACCTTTTATATTTAGGGTGTATTAAAGTTCAGACGGAGTTTTGCATGTAGAAGGAAAAAAAAACAATTATGAATCAGATATGTTGTTGGACAGGTTGGCTCAGTGGCTAGTGTTGTCGTTTCACCACACCTGAGTTGAAGGTTCGAAACTCACCACCCACACTCTGTAGACATGGCATAAGGCTAATTTGCTTCTGTGAATTGGGTGTAGAGGCTCACTGTGTGTGTTTATGTGCCCTGTGGCAGACTGGCATCCTGTCCAGGGTACGCTCTGTGCTGCCTGGCACACTCTCCCGGTGACACTGCCCAGGGTATGATAGATGGACGGTACGATATGGATAAGACTTGGAATATGTAGGAAGGCTATGTATAGCACTGTTTCTCAACTCAATCCTCAGGGACCCCCCTGCCAGTCCACATTACCCCTCCTTCCCAGCTCCCAGCCAATCAGGAACACGTCAAGTGTTGGGAGCTCGAAGGGAGCAAAAATGTGGATTGTCTGGGGTCCCCAAGGACTAAGAGAAACACTGTCCCTTTGTAATTAGAAATAACTATATAAGCAAAACAGTCACCTTTTACCATAATTACCTCCTGTTTCATATCAGGATTGTTCAGTATGGGGATGGTATTTTGAGCTTTGCCCTTTTTTAATGGAAATGTTTAGGCCTTGTAGCAAACCCTGGCTTTTAATAGTGACATGTGCCCTGCCCTCTGATTGGTTGTCAAAACATGTGCTGCCACCCGCTCTGTTTTCCCATTGGTTATGCTGCTTGAATGTATGTGATTAAATTGCTCTGCAGTTATAGCACATTGTCACTGGTGACATAAGCTCCAAGTTTACAGCTTGGTGTTTTTATTTTTTATTTTTATAGCTGGACAGACTATAAAATGGGCCCCTTATTCGCGTAACTGTTTCTGCGTTTGGCAGTATTTCCATTATTACGCAACAGGTTATTAAAAGCACGTTTACGTGGGGCTGGGAGGAGGATGGTTTTGCAGTGGGAGGCAGTGCGGTGCTGCACCCTTGGGGTTGTGTGTCTGTGTGTAGTGCTCTGGCACGGAGCGAGTGGAGTTTGTGTGGGTTTCCACCCACTCTGACTTTTATTCGTGTGAGTAAGCGTGTGCCTGTGCATGCATGTGCCCCGTGATGGACCGGCATCCGAGGCGGAGCCGGCCCTGAGTTTCGTGTTCCTGGTATGGCCCCCAGAGGTCAGGAGAGAGTCCGCTCCTGCATTATCCAGCGATTCCACCCCAATACTGATGGCTGCAGCTCCTCCTCTGTTCATATTTGGAATTATTTACCTGGTCTGACTGGCTTTCTTGCTGTGAGGAATCGTTGAGTTCATGTCTGATCTCCGAGTGTTCCCTTTGCCTTCTTTCCTGGAAGGCTGAATTCTCCTCCCATGTGGTTTCGCGTCTGCGAATCCCTTGATTCCGAGCCCTGTGATAGTGTGTCCTGCCCGCCTGCTTGGTACCACCCCCATTGGATGAGCTACGGAAAATATATTAATAATCCTACAGCTGCTCACTCTGTCCCGAATACAAAAGCCATTTGCAACTAAAATGTTTTACTTTTCATAAATTCTGCTATTAAAATACAAAGCCACATAGATGTACTTGTGTACTTGCATGTACATGAGGGAGGTGGGCGTGGGCGAGGCAGACATGCTTCTAGATTCCAATAGGTCAACGGTTCCTCCAATAGACAGCAAGGGTGAGGAGCCGGGAGGCTTGATGGACACAGACTTCCCGCAGAGACTGGTTACAGATCAGTCAAAGCGAATCGATTCAGGATGGCGAATCGCCACCTGTGTTGTGCAAATGAAGGGTGGCCGTGGGAGTGGGCGATAAAACAGGACTTGGCTGTTTCTTGTTGTGATACACGGGACAGCAGAATTGGGGTAACCAGAACGACTGGGCGTGGAGTTATAACACATGAACAGTACTGTCAACTGAAGGAACCACATAGTATATCGATAATGGCCTATATAATTCTCTACATCCAGGAAGCAGTTTCCCACTGTAAACCCTATACTATATGGCCAAAGATATGCAAATATCTTCATTAATAAGAAGTACTGGCTAATTAAGCCACACGCACTGCTGGAACGGGTGTAAAAGTAAGCAAACAGCCATGCAATGTCCGTTAACAAACACTAGCAGCAGAACGTGTGATCGTACAGAAGAAAATAATGACAAATTTCTGCCTTTACAGGGCTTCTCTGGTCAATTGTAAGTGAAGTGATGATTTTTGGGAGAAACTTCAGCTGTGAAGTGTTTGGCCTCAGAAACTCACAGACAGAGACCTGATCTCACAACATCAATACCATCAGCAATGTTCCAGCATCTAATGGAAAGCTTTCTCAGAAGAAAAAAGGCTATTACAGTATGAAAGGACCCACCAGTTTTGTATCAATGCTCCTGGCTTCAGAATCTTCAGAGATCTTAGAGATGCTCGTGTCAACATACTTTTGCCCATATAGTATATATGGGACACATTTATGCATAAGGGAAACTAACAACGGCAAAAAAAAACAGATTAAAGCTCATTCATCATTTATCAGTGGATTATTAATT
The DNA here is from genome assembly GCA_026776945.1 of Isichthys henryi. Classification (NCBI taxonomy): domain Eukaryota; kingdom Metazoa; phylum Chordata; class Actinopteri; order Osteoglossiformes; family Mormyridae; genus Isichthys; species Isichthys henryi. The sequence goes on along the minus strand of JAODJX010000103.1, from coordinate 143,816 downwards.
ATGAACAGTTTTAAAAAGCATGTGTTTGTGGTAGAAAAATGAGGCGAGCGGCTGAGACACACCAAACACTCAACTGCTCCCAAAATACAGCTAATATTCCCAAGATAATCATTAAAAAAAACGTACAGTTAATTGAGTTTTGGGGTTACGCGTCTCTCCTACTTAAGGGAAGGTCTGGGTTCTTTGCTTCTGGAGAGATCTTGAGCAGGTTCTTAAAAGAGGGCAGGGTGTGGGAGTGGTCCTTCATGCTAGGCCAACTCTACATTTTTATCCAAGTCCCCTTGGGGCTGGTATGGAGAGTGTAAGACAGGGGACCCGATCTTGCCCATATCCGCTGCTTCTCTCTAACAATCAACAGCACCGATCGAGCCTCACCGGCTCCATCTGGGTCCACTTGTAAGCGTGTATTTTGAGGCATAACGAGTCCAGGATCTTCATTATATTTTTTTTTTACTTGTTGAACGGCTCAGTGGATTTGAGTCACCCAGGGGCAAACTCTGCCATGAACATGAGCTGCTTTCTGAGTGTGTGTGTATGCATGTGCATGGGGACATCTCTCTATTTCACGGGAAACACAATGGTCTCCACCCCCACCTCCTTAGAATTTGCATGTAGTATGCAGAACGGCATGGGTGAGTCATCGGAAAGTTTTCATCGCAGCTGGTGCCATCCCCTCCCTCAGCCCTCCCCGCCCCCAAAAGACAGTTTGGCATGAGAAGTCACCAATAAGAAGCCTCCATTTGACTTATTCTAATTTGTTTTGCAAATTCACACAGCAAATTCAGTGCACAGAAAACTATAAGAAATACAAACTGAATCAAACTGACACGGGAATACTGCTCCAGCCTCTAATGACCACAATATTACATTTTTGATTGCTAAATGATTTGTGGACCTATGAAACCATGAATATAAAATAAAATCCATCCATCCATTTTCCAAACCGCTTATCCTACTGGGTAGTGGAGGGTCCGGAGCCTATCCCGGAAGCAATGGGCATGAGGCAGGGAACAACCCAGGATGGGGGGCCAGCCCATCGCGGGGCACACTCACACACCATTCACTCACACATGCACA
>JAODJX010000103.1:117725-128125 GCA_026776945.1 Isichthys henryi | reverse complement strand
CCAAACCGCTTATCCTTACTGGGTCGCGGGGGGTCCGGAGCCTATCCCGGAAGCAATGGGCACGAGGCAGGGAACACAGTTTAAACACTTTATTTAAATGCTTTATTTCTTGTCGTTCCATCCTAATCTTCTTGTATCCATGTTCTTCCATGTCTTTTTGTGGAAATTTTCCAGTCCTTCCCCAAAACCTGCCAGCAAGCCCAGTGTACTGTACTGTATACCATCGCTAAGCACACAGAGTGCATGTTAACATACTATGTTATTTTTTTGGAAACTGACTACCCTTCCCATGCATTTTGTACCACTGTGACTATTTATTTTGGTATTAATTTATTTTATAAGGGAGAAAATGATGTATAACAATTTTATCAACTACACTGCAAACATCTGCTAATTGTCGCTAACAGTTTAATTGTTTTGCGCTTTGGTAACAAGTACCCACACCTGAATTAAGGATTAGTTAAATGCAGGTGTGTATGTACAGTAAGTGTGTGTGTGTGTGTGTGTGTGTGTGTACTACTCTGGAGGGAGTCAGAAAGTTGCCAGGCAACAGTTTTCTAATCTGCTTTGTACTTTGGGCATTGTGTTTGTTCATTTTAAATTCATTTCTTAAGAGTTTCTTGCTTTTAAGGCAACGTCTGTGCTGCATGCAATTTCTGGTAACTATGATAGTGAGGGAAAACCGAGGGAGGAGGTACAATATGTAAGTAATCATCAGCACTGAAGTTGCGCTGAGTTGGTAGCTAATTCTCTGACGCCTCATCCTGTCTTTGTGTAAAATCGACTGTGAACTAAGCAGAATGATGGTTTCCAGTCAGATGCAGGGTGATGGTGGGCCTGGAGTCCATCCCGAGAAGCGCGGCTCCAATCTCGTCCATTTAGCCGATGCCAGTTGGTTGACATTAGCTCTTTACCCTGCACATTTAACTCTAAACAGACCAGTGTCGCTAGGTCCTCCTGGAAATTAGGTCATGATATAAAGGAGAAAAAAATACAGTCGATATCTGCAAAAATTAAGTTGTTTACGAGTATTATTGTTCTTTTGTTTGCATGGAAATAGATGCTCAGCAAAGTGTGAAGACATATTTACATAAGTGCAGAATCTTCCGGCACCTGCTAACACCACCTCATTAGCTTTTTATTAGCAGTTATGTAGGTCATGGTCTGGCTACTGAACTCAGTGCTCGTGGTGATGGATTACGGAGACATATTTGCATGTTTATGAGTTCGCATCCAAGTCTTCGCTAGTCTGGGGGAAGAATTTCTCTTGCTTTGATTTCACCTGATGCTTCTCAAAGTTCTTGCCATTTTCTTGTCAAGCAACCTTTAGAATAACATAAGTGGCCAGCTATCCAATAAAGGGAGAATGCATCACTTTCAGAATGTATTCATCTGACATTTATGACCCTGAATATCACGCAAAGTTTGTGTATGAACATATATTGGTTTTCTGTCATTACCCAGCCATTGCAGCTATTCATCCTAATCACCCACACCTTGTCAGAAAGACATGCAAGCAAATGAATATCGCAAAGCAGCGCTGCGACTATGAAATTCAACTTACCAGCTGCTAGTTCAGCTGTTGTACCGTTAAATACGTACCTGATACTACAACTGCAACCATTTTAACTGGTACTACAAGATTGAACTGTCATAGTTTTATCTTTTAATCAGAGCTGGAAATTTTATACATTTTGGTTAATTATTATACATTTTTCAAGCTAAAATTAGCAGACAAGTAATTTTTCGTTTGTGATTGATTGTACCTAAAATCCTTGAAATACTGACAATGATAACGATTTTGGTTTAACAATGTCTGGTGGTTAGAATAAGATCACGTTTCCGTTATATTTTCCCGCGGTAAAAATGTTCGATTGCCGTCAGAGCATTTAAGCATCTCGAGATGAAGCCCTGCTTCTATAACAAGCGCAGGAGTTGTGGTTTGCCCTCGCTGCCATTCTGTCAAGAACTCGTGGTGATGAATCGTTGTCAGTGAAGATCGACCACATTCTGGTATCTGGGCCCGAATGACAGAGGTATCAGGCTTCACGCTACAAAGACGAAAGAACGGTCAAATGCTTCCAAGGGTCATGGTGCAAGGGGAGAAAAAAAGAAAACGTTTGAACTGCTGACAGTGAAGCAGATTATGCAGAAGTATCTACTTAAAGCTTGGGTTTCCCTCTTTTTCAAAAGCTCTTTGTGTGGTTTAGTGATAACGTATAGCATATGCTTAACAACTATATGACTCTTCATAGTACCCCGTAAAGAGATTCTGCTTATTTTAGCCCTTTCGGATGTTAAGATGGGGTAGGACTGTGAATGTCCCAGGGAAGAGTGAAGTCATTTGACATCTTCACCACCTAATTACTGATGTGAATAAACAGCCTTTTGTTTGTGGCTCAGCCCCAAAGCCTCGTTTCCCCTTTTCAAAACGCTATGCCTGCCTAGTTCCTCTGTCTCTTTCGAATCATCTGTCCTTTATTCAACGGTGTCCTCCATTCGTCAAACCTGGTCCCTACGTAATGTTCCCATGTCTGTCATATGGTTTGATTTACCATTGACATTATATCATATATATATATATACACACTCACACATTTAAATATAGATTACAGTCTCTGTTTACAGTATGCATTTCACTATGATCTTAATTCCAAGTCCATGTTTGCGTGATATTAAGTACAGAGCTGAAGACCTCTTGAAGAATTGAACTAATCTCTTGAGCTAATTTGCTAAATTTGTTTCCACATATTGAGGGAGAAAAAGGTTTATTTGTGACTTTCATGGAAAAGACAGACTGAGTTAACTCCATCCTCTTTTTCTTCCTTTGTTTCTGCCTGGTAACTTTCATTTACAGAGCCGGCCGAGGCAGGAAGTGATGAATGGCGCCAGCAGGAAGTGATGAATTACAACCTCTTTTCCCGTCTCCTGTCCTCTTTCTCCTTCTCCCTGTGTAGATGATGGGGCCCATTATGGGAGATCCCAGTCAGCCCCGGAGATGAGGAGAGGTCTCTTTATCTCCTGGAAACAGACTCGTCCCATCTTTTCCTTTGGGCTTGTAAGGGAGGGACTGTACCTTTCGTCCAAGGAGGAGCAGCCCTACGCCTCCACCCCAACCCCCCCCCCCCAACACCAACCTCTACAGCCCAGCAGGTCATCTTTTTATACAGTTTATACATTAATCAATGCTCTTTTACGTCTCCCTAAGGAAACCATTTTCCCTTTTGACTCCTCCCACTTCTCCATGTGATTTACATGCAGGAGATATCACGGTCACGGAGATGCCCTTCCTAAAGGAGCCGTTCGCATTCTTGTTGCTTCCAAAATGGGTTTTTCAATTAGCACATCACTGAATAGCCTTTAAAAAATGCTTCAATCCTCAACAAGTTATTGGTTGGAGACAACCATACTTTAAATGTTCCAGTTCTTTCCATGATGACCGAGGAGCTAGAATAATCCTCACTGATTAGTCGTTAATAAACTAGCCATTCTAAAACAAGCTGTTGGCCAGACAGGTGACTATAAATGTTCTAGTTCCATCTGGGAGGACCAAGGAGCCAGAATGATCCATCGGCTCAATGAAGGCCTGAATTACGAGTGTCGTTAATTAAAACTGCGGGGTTTCTTGATGTGCTCCTGGACCTTGGCTGCCCCTGTCAGTCTTGTGTCAGAGCGAGCACTTCATTAAGCAGAGCTCATGTCCCAGCTGTCCAGAGTTCCTCGTCTCTGTCTTCGGAACTTTCGCTTGAGCGGTAATTAGGGAAGCGACGCGTAAATCACCCCTCGCTACATTTATCTCTTGATCGCCCCTCTCGGCACCTCCCTGAACCTTCCTGCTTACTTTTCTCGCTTTCTTTACACTCCACAAACCACAGACAATGGTGGCCCTCTTCCCACAAAGACATGTTTACATTCGGCGAGCGTGCCCTCGAGACAGAACTGATGTCATGTGCTTATGAACCTCCACCGTTCCCTTCTTTCTGTGGGAGCAGAATCGGCATGAAGATAACCGACCCTCACACTCTATACACCGAGAGCTGATACAGGAATAATATATTGAAAATAAAGTTAATCATATTCCTAAAGATTTGAGTCCAAGGGGACGATAATGAATAATAAACAGCACCTCTTCTGTGCTTTTATGAGCATATCCATTATGAATTATTAGCATGGTGTGGTCATTTGGTCAAGTCTGTTCCCTGCTGTGCTTCTCAAGTCTTCTGACCTCTTCTTCTGCAAAAGTTTCTACTGATTAAGTTGTGATCCAGCACATTTTTAATGACTGTTATTTTCCTTCTCAGAAGCTGTGATGCTTGCATTTTCATCAGCTCTCGCTAAAGAAGATCTTGCTGCGCTTATTTGGATTATGGCATCTTACAGGATTCTTCGGACGGGTTCCCATGCGACGAGGTCTTGTCACCTGCTTGAGTTCAACAAAGGTACAGCTGAGTTAACGCCTTTCTTTTTATAAACAACGAGGCTCTTCCGGAGTACTGAATGTACAGAGAAAGCAGAGCCTGACCTAAAATGCAGTCCTGACCTGAAACAAATGCGAAATTCGGTGCTTTCTGAGGCACTCTGTAGTAGGAGGAGATTCTTGCACCTAGAAACTCGATCTTTCAATCCGGGCCTTGACAGGACGTGAAATTACAATCTATGGTGCCGCACAGAAAATGGGTGGTATAGGGAGCGTGAAAGAGTGGGAGGAGAGAAAAGCCCCAACGCAGAGTTGGGGGAAGTGCGAAATCAGAGAGATTACGACATCAAGTGCAAGCGGCACCAGGCAAGCATATCAGTCCTATTTCCCTGACCTACATGTGTTTGCATGCAGATGGAGGGCTGTGGCTGTAATTATAGATGCTCTCGTTTGTCTGTTGGGAGCGTCGCGCCTGTCGAGACCGCTGCTAAGGACCCGCTGCAGCGTCATTCTGGTCCGAGCTGCCGCTAAATTAGCCCCATCACGCTCCTCATGCTTGTTCAAAACCAGAAAGTTAGCATAGTCTTTGCGAGCTTTTGAAAGTGTGAGGATGTGGCAGAGTTTTTGCAATTACAGCATATTTGTTTTTGGACACTTAAAAATGACATAATAGGAAAAAAAAAAACACACGTCCGTCTTTCAAATAATCATCCTTTTGTTTCTCACAGATGCCTGCTGCAGAATGTCGATTTCCTGCGATTTTACATGCCCGAGTCATCCTACGATTTATGTTTTCCCCGAGTGCGACGGTTTGTCACTGATACGGGGGCCTCAGATATGCATCAGATACATGGCCTGCATATAGGCACAGTGATGGGGCATGTTAGATTCTGCCAGAGAGCAAACTGATTATTCAATATCGTATAAACTGAACTGAAAATACGCGGGAGAAATGCGATCGGAGACATGGCACAGAGGGGCTCCTGGGCAGGCTGCCTGGCTGTTTCTGCTGGTAACTGAGCTGAAATATTAGGATCTGTCATAGAGGGGAAATTAAGGTGAGTCGCTCCATTTAAATTATAATATTATTTATGCAAATGGGGTCTTCCATAAACTGCACCATTGACACGAAAGGATTTTCGAGGAGGCATACAGTAAGCCAAGGAATGCTTGCCATTGTGCTCTATGAAGTCTTTCATAAATGGGGAGGGGGGGGGTCAGGTGCTGCTGTGTTTACTGATGCTTTTGGGTCATGGTCATTCACCTTTGACATGCTGTGCCCCCACCCCAAACATAAATGTTGGGGAGCATTCATAAGGTCAAATCTCAGTTCAAGCAAATTAGCTTTTACCCTTTAAACAGACAAACAGCAGTACTCTATCCCTCTTTATATTTGTGTGTGTGAGTGTGTGTGAGTGTGTGTGAGTGTGCACTATGACATATATATATATCTTCTTGGTTTCTAGACAGCAGATGAGATGTCGACTCCTTCTAGCTTGCATGTTAGTGTGTGAGGTGACACGGGCAACGCGGCAAGGGACGCGGGTGCTGGTGACAGCCTCCTCTGTCAGCACGCCGGCCCCCAAGGACAAATGTCATGACACGGAGGAGGCTGCAGATGATAATTTGTCATTGTGTTGCACAACGAGCTGATACGGTCGTGAGAGTGTAAAAAATAAACTTGCTATTCGGGAAACATTTTTCTGGCCAGGAAATTGCAGGCGTATTTTGTGGGAGATTTCCGTAAAACAAGGGTCTTAATTTTTTTTGGTTGTTAACAGTTGAAAAGCAAAGGTATCTGCTCTCATGTTAGGGAGCTGGCTAAAGTCGTGCCTCATTCATGTTATGGTCACAGAATCATCACTGGCTGCTTATGGATGCTGGGATATTGTGGTAATGAATTGGGCCAAATAACTGAACTCTACAGTACTTCCAGAAACACTTATTCTGAAAGGATCGAAGTCAACAATGAAGCATTGTTCTACCAGATCAACACGATGACCTTCATCGACGTCCATAAATGCTAGCAATTCTTCGTCCTAGCATTCCTAGACTGTGAGGATCTGCAACATTTTTACATAAAATACCGTGACACTGATAAAAGTCATGCTTGTGCAGACTGCATGCTATGCAGTTACAGCCCTTCAGAAAGAAATCTTCCTGAATAGTGAAAGGGTGACATGTTTAATTTAAGTTGTGTCAGTATTTACATGGGGGGGGGGGGGGTTATTGAGTTTTTTTGGGAGGTGAACTGAAGAGTGTGTGATCTGTGATGAATTGGAATCCCAATTATCATGTCCCGTCTGGGACAGACTCACTATGAGTTTGCCCTGGTTTATCAATTAAGGGGGGGAGGGGGCGTCTATTTATGTTGCTCATGAGTGTCTCTTCAGATATACAGAGTCATCAAATACATTATGGATTTATTTAATTGTTAATTTATTACCACTGTTGTCTTTCAGTTGTAAAACTGCATTTTTGACACATAAAACTAATCACATCCAAACTAAAGACAAAAAAATGAAATGTTACACAGGTATTTACAGCTTGTTTTTAAGACTGACAATAGCAGGAAGCTGATTCTTATAATCATTTCTGCTACCAGTAATAAACTCTTATTATCTTATATCTCCCATGATGCTGTACAAACTACCGGTCTAAGCACACACTGAGATTTTCTGCATTTGCATGTTACTCACTTAACATCTGCTAAACATACACTCAATATTCTTTGCTAACAAATAAATCTACAGTTTGTTCACCATTTGAGTATCTTTATGAACAAGAAAATGTCGTATCTTTGATTCTTCAAAGTCACCTCCTCTAGCAATTATAACAGCAGAGAAAATTTGAGGCATTCTTTTCTACAAGGGACATTAAATACTGCTCTGTTTCATAGGATGAAACACTTATCTGGTGCTTTTAAAGTTAAAAGACAGCCTGGAATTTGACTGCGCCATCACCATGCAACCAGTTCATAGTATGTCAGACATGCACTGTTACATCCTCTTTTTGTGTTATAAAGGAAACCTGTTTTATTTGACTTATATTTTCATTCGTAGATGTTCACTCAACTTTCCAGTGATTAACAAGAATAAAAAAACCTGCAGTTTATGAAATAAATGAAAAAGTGGTAAAAACCTGTAGCGTGCAAAAATTTTCAGCAGGTAACTGTGTATCAAAGTTGGACTCATCTATAAATATAACCTGCTTCTGAAAGGACCAAGTAAATGCCCCCCCAGGATATATTATGGGGATGCAACACAAATTAATTTACGGTATCCTTTTCATATGGAACTTTCATTTAATTGCTTAAAATAGATTCCGGCTCCAGTCCAGGGCGGTACTTCTTTGTAAACACTCCCTCACACTTTCTAAATTCTGTTTTCACGAGTGCCGTATGCTGGCTAATGAATGTTCGCCGTGTGCCCTTATCTGAAAGCCGGAAAAATACGCTTCCCCAATTCGTGTGAGCGTTATCTCTGGAGAAGGAAAAACATACCAGCTTCCTTTCATGGGGGAGGTGGGGGCATGAAAATGCAAAGCCTTCAAAACTACTGGAGGCTCGAAACTAAAATAATTCTGTGGAGTCCCTCTTGCTCTCTTCAGAAGGACAGCCTTTCTTTATATTTTTGATTTTGCCTACTGTGTGGATGGTAGGCCTCCTGGATTGTGCTCATACAAGCTGTAATGGAGCTGTTTCGGGCAGATCGAGACCTTCACAGTTCTCACTATGAAAGGTCCACACCCAAAACGGTTCGTCTAGCATGGCTGAGGGCTGCTGCTGGCCCAGTAGTTAGCAATGTGGCCTGCAGGTCTGCTGCTTTGGTTCCCTCCTCTAGCTCCAGGCTTTGCATCTACGTTTCGGTATCTATAAATCGCCCTGAGTGTGCGATATCACGTCTTCTGCCCCGGGCTTCCTGGAATAAGCTTCAGGTCGACCGTGACCCTTTACTGGATCCGATCGATTGAGAGTGTCATATAGTACAGCTTATATTTTAAGGCCTTAATTCCGAGCTGCAGAAAGTCAGAAAAGTTATAGTAGTGCCGATTGTCATTATACCTGGCTATTCTGCATGCCGTAACACCAATAAAAACACAGTAAGACGAGACAATGGTCTCACAGGGGCTGTGTCATCTGTGCTTATGTTCTGATTTATAAATCTCGACTCTGTCTCCCCTTCTGTCTCCATAGTGACAAGACATTACTTTCCAGACATTGCCAGGGTCTGACTCCAAAGAATTAATTAAGTACATAATCAGATCATAACCAATAGAATGGATTGTACTGGTAACAAAGGGGAAATTCTGCATTGTTTTATTTTTGCGTTGCTTCGAGATGAAAGCTCTATGTGCTTTTTTCCCCGCATGATTTTCGCTGAGCACTGAATGTCTAAAATAGGTATAGTCTGGATAATTGTGCATTGAATAAGGCCATTGAGTTGTTACATAATACCAGCAGTTAAGTCATCATTTTGAAATGTAAGTAGAACAGAAGCCGAAAGTGACTTTAAGCTTGGGGGTGGGGGGTGGGGGATCCCCACCTACTCAGATGACAGGAAGTGACAGGCCTCCCCACCTCCTCAGGTGACAGGCCTCCCCACACCCACTCAGGTGACCGGCCAGTTCATTCATTGCATCTGTCCCTCACTATTAATCATCGACGCCTGGGTTAAGTTTTCCCTCTAAACCTTCCCAAGACAAGGTACCTTTTATCTGCTATTTGTACAAGTACAAAGGAATGGAGATTGGTGCTTATCCCATCTTGCTTTCCTATGACAGGCACATATGCAGGTGAGAGCAAAGCTTGAGATCAGGGCTTAGGGTCAACCATTTATCCAGCAACCCCAGAGCAATGGGATTGGATCCGGCGACCTTCCGGACATATTCCTAGTCTGCTGGGGAGTCTCAAACTGCTCCACTGACACAAATCTGACCTGTTTTCCAGGGCAGTTCCCTTATGCCAATGATGAAACATCTGTCTCATTTTCATTCCTCTCCAGCATTACATTAATCCCTTACCTGAATCATGTGACTCCCTTTGCCTTCCCATGATTCTTTTGGAACTATCAAATACATGATGGAACACCAGGAACCTGGTGGAAAGCGAAAACACAACTTTGCTTACGTAATAAAGCGAAACGATTCGTGCAAATCAAATTGCCATTAAGATCCGCCGACCAATGTAACCCTCATTTATCGTTCCTGTAGAACAAACTGCATTTGCATCGATTGACCTTTATAGTGACTTATGACAATAGCAAGGAAGTGTGAATGTGGAGTTTGGTATTCTGGATCCGCTTAAAATGTTTATGAATGTTAGCGTCATTGCCGCACATAACGATAAATCATTGCCCAAATGTTATTTTTTTTATTAGCAAGTAATAACTAGCTAATTCATAATATTCCGTAACAGGCATAAAATGTTCTGAAGGCTGTTTTTTCTCCTTCCATTTTTCTCTCTGTATCTTTTTAACGTGGAGTCTGAAGAGTCGTGTTCAGTTTTGACTCCGCTGTTTTGAGGGATCCTTTTGCGTTTCCAAACATCCTCCGCTAAAGTCTTCAGCCCAGAACAAGCTTATCTCCCCCCTCTTTTCTAGGTTTAGTTGCTGTAAATAGATTTAATTAAACTCCGTATCAGTCACAGGAGCTCAACTCCGAAACGCTGCAATCCCGTTTTCTGCAAACCCCCCCCCCCCCCATCCATAAATAAGCAGGGCCGTGAAACCCCCACCTCGTTTGGCTCCCCCGCCGCCATTTGCCCTCTGTATCGGAAAGCTGGTCGCTATTTTCCCTTTTGGTGCACTTTTAGGACATGGCTCACAGGTGTGAGGTCAGACCGCCTGTCCAGGCAAGGAAGGATAAGCTCAGATTTGAACTGGATTCTTAATGTCCTGTGGGGGGGGGGGGGGGGGGGCGGGCGGGGGGGGGGGGGGGGGGGCGGGGGGGGGGGCGGGGGGGGGGCGGGGGGGGGGGGGGGGGG
>JAODJX010000103.1:104619-116955 GCA_026776945.1 Isichthys henryi | reverse complement strand
GAAACCCCACGACGACATGGGGAGAACATGCAAACTCCACACACATGTGACCCAGGCGGAGACTCGAACCCGGGTCCTAGAAGTGTGAGGCAACAGTGCTAACCACTGCACCACCATTCCGCCCCCATTAACAATACTTTTCCATAAAAATACTCTAGAATATTTGTCATCCTGAAGTATTTTCTTCAATATTTCCTGCATTATTATATACTGTTCCTTCATTAATAATATTACTAGTTGATTTGAGGAGCACTGACTGATCCTGAAGGTCTCTAGTTCCAATCACATGAGGACATCCGACAGCATGCTGGTTGAAGACCTTGACACATGACCTAAATGGCAGGTTACCAAGCTTCATTCGAGAGTCATTAGTGTGAAAACTACAGTTTGCAGTTTTTTCTCAAATTTGATTGCCTGTAATAATGTAAATAATGTATATTCAGAGGCAGTGGAAAATTAGTAGGTAGTTTGTGTTGAAATACCAGGATTAGGTAGTTAGATAGGGCTTAGCGCTGTTTTGCTGTTACGTTCCCAAAATCGGACGCGAGATACTCCTCGCCCCTCACTAACGAAGCCCTTCATTACCTCCTCACTGAAGAGCCGTCACTGGCTCCTGACAGAACCCATCAGCTCGTGGCCTGAACGATGGCAAATCTGATGTTCATTTAAGCCTGTAGGGGCTAATTACGCTAAAGTATCTTCAGTGCAGCATAAATGAGTGAACGAGTGACAGAGAAAAGAGGGAGCTGGTTAATAATTAATACAGGTACGGTCAGTCAGAGGAGACGCGGTGGAGGGCAGCCCTTCCAGGCTGGAGGAGAGAGGCAGAGAAAAAAAACTCTCTTTTGTCACTCCTCCAACCCTCCCAGGAACAGGGTGACACCACAAGCGAGGCAAAAATGGGTCATCTGTGATCCACTTCTGCAGACCCAGATTAGCACACACACGTCTCAGAAAAATGCTCGATAAACATATCGCGCGTGTGAGAAATAATGAAATATATCAAAATATATCTATATATAATTTAGCTACTCATTCTTTGAGCAGAAAGGGTTGTTAGTATTTGCGTTTTTATTATTTATGTATAAACTATTTATGTCTACCTTGCAGAAACTCATTTATTTTTTTTATTATTTCGTCATGGCTTACCACGCTACCTCCGTGAATTACTGTCTTCCCCGTGACCGATTGGTGTGCGACCAGAAATCCGTAAGGTAGAACGGTAAAGAATGGAGCCCGGCAGCTCCTAATCCCCAAGCAGCGGAGGTTGGTTACAGCAGAAGTGAGGTTTGGAAACCTGCAGTGAGTGGGATTATCACACACTATCGCTGCTTGATTTAACCCAAAGGGAACTATTAAAGCTAGTGGTGACAGTGTGAGCTTAACCCGAGAGCAAATAGCTGCGCTTCGTAAACTGCAGAGATTTGTACAGTTGCAAAAAATAAACGTTACATGTAAAACAACAGGCCCGGCTGTCCTTACGGGATACAAACAGCTAGACTCAGCTAGGCTGCGGACTGATGGGATTTGTGAAGACAAACAGCTCGATTCAACACACAAACACAAACAAAACGGAAATATACTCGTAATTGTCAGTAATTGCAAAAATACTTATGTAAGCACAACAGCATGATTGCAAGGTTAATAACATGAGGTTAAATAAGCCCTTTAATCTTATTATAAACTTATACATCTCATAATACATATCAAAATATTTCCTCCCCTTTCTATCTTTTTCTTCTGTTTTCTTATTTGAGCCTTAAAGCATTTGATAAAAATCCATCCCATTTGGCTTAATTGGTCACATCCTCCCAACCTGCATTCTCATCACTCATTGGTTCCAATCTGCAAGTCACCACTGCAGTGAAACATTTAGTATTTCAAATTCAAGCCTAGGCAACGTCGAGAGTCTCTCCACCCAGATGGCCAGCAGGAAGCGAACTCATTCCGGAAGTTGTCACTGTGGGTAAGTGGGGTTTGAGAAAAATGGCCGTCTGAGATGTCTGACTCCCCGGATTGGCCATCCACTCACCCCCCGCCCCCCCATCTCTTCCCGAAAATCGAGTTTTCTCGAACACGACCGTGACCCCGACCAGTCCCCCATTTCCAGATCCAGTGACCCAAATGATCGCTTTCCAAAGTCGCAAACTCACTCCAAAAGACAAGACTGCCTCTGGTCATTCGACGGAAAAAAACAAAACACGGAAGGAAGAATAGAAGAAGGGGCAATATTCTGTGACTGTTGCATATCTGGGAGGGCCATCCGTAGCATTCTGCATCGCCGTGTGAAGCGGGAGAGGCATGTTTGGGCCTGCTGGATCCCCGCTGTTAAGCTAGCAGTAGATTCGCATTTATTGTTCAGGTCCCAGCCGCTCATCTCTGTCACTATTGGGCCAGTCCCACTCTCGAACCCGCCCTCCGGGGATTGCCATGCTGCGGCTCTGGCCACAGGCGTCTCATGAGCTATTCTTGGTCAATGGCGAATATATTTTTATACCAAAAGCCTTTGCCTATATAGGGCACATTGTCTTGACAAAAGTCTTGTCTGAAAACTAATAACTGCAGTTTTTTTTTTCCTGAAAAAGGATTTTACTTAAAATAACGCTGAAAAAATGTCTGTAGGTATGGTGTTTTAATAATTTAATATGCCTAAAACTAAAAACACAAGGATATATATATGTAAGGATTACAAATATGCATTACATATTTCCATGCCATAGGTAAGTGTTACACTATAGTGAATTTTTGGCAAATAAATAGATGCATAAAGCAAACATGTTTAATTGTTTAAAAAAAAAAAACAAAAGAAATGCAGTCTCTCAAAAGCCTCTTCTCATTCCTTTGTTTGGAAACACAGGTAATTAAACAAGAGAAGCCTTGCTCAGTTGGCAAACGTTTTGACTGGTAATTAGCCTAACCACTCTCTCTACCTTGCTTCCCATAAAAACTGGTGCTAAATCCTCAAATTACTGATGAGGCATCGAAACACAAGAGAAACGCAGAGCAGATTTATTCCCTGTTAAACTGCTACTGCTTTCTGAGTGCGTCCTCATTAAGTAACCGGACATGTTCTAATTTCTTCTCAGTTTGCCGCTGCTTTTAATGATCGGCATACGTCAGATGAGCCAGTTAGCGGTAGCAAGACCCGTCTGTTTGTTTGTCTATTTGCTTGTTTGTTTGTTTGTTTGCTTGAATTTAGCTGTGATTTTCACATTTCCTGTTCTGTCCACTCAGGTCCATCCCTGCACCTCGTGTCTTGCCAGTTCTTTGACATGCAGCGAATGCACAACAGAATGCATCTAACAATAACAGCCTGCCCGGTTAATATTAGCGAAATGAAATTTCAGATAAGCAGAAAAATCAACATGCTTTGAATATGCAATAATGTGAACTGGAGGAAGACCATGACTCGAAGTAAATGAAAACCCATGGTTAATTAGTCATTAAGTAGTAGAAATGCCAAATACATTTCCCCCAAGCCCCTCGCCCCAGCAGCAGCACCACCCTCTGGAAATGATGATAGCTATCCCACTCTCCTCTCAGATTATTGGGTGCTGCCTCATCATCCTGAGGCTTTGGAGCACCTGAAGACGCGCCCGTCTTTGGTAAACAGTCTTACGGTGCAGCGGTTCCATTTAATTTCATTCCATGTGCCAACTGTTGACTTTGCGATAGACTGTATTTGCCAGAGCGTTAAAAAAGCCCTTTTGTTATTTGCTCGGCGGCATACACAGCCTGTCCGTGGCTCTGTAGTCTTACTACAGCGGTAATTGCAAATATAGATCGAGCGTTAAAACAAGGACGACAAAATGTGTGTTTCAAGTTTATTATTATTCAGGAAATATGGGCGAATCGGAGTGAAGCAGTCTTGATAGGCCAGTTAATAAGGTTATTTAAAAAGCACAGAAATCTAAATGAAATTATCTTGTATAATTGAAAACCTTGATGCAATTAATGTGATTGGGGCCTTCACAGAGGGCCCAGCTCTCATTTTATTTCTGCTTTATTTCATTATTATAATGCGATTAATACGCTGAAGAGGACAGCATGTAGACATACCGGTGCTGTTTGGTGCAGCAGCAGTACCCCGATATGTTGTGCTCTTTCATGAAATAAATAATAAGTTTGATGGGGATATTTGGGAATTTATTTAAATCAAACCATCTGTATTCGTGTGTACTTTTCCCGTGTAGATTCTTGCTGACGAAACGTGGAAGTTTGCAATGGTGATTAGCTGGGGAATCAACTTCTTAACGTAACGCAAACTCTATAATTACCGTACCACCAATGCATTTCAAGAAAATTTTATTTAGTGGAATTAAACAAGCCATTCAAATACAACGTATGTGACAATGGCAATAATTCAACACGTTTTCAAATTTCCATGTTAATGTTCTTTCTAGCCAGCCTATCATCTTGAGTCATTTCCCAAATTCTGTCATATGATTATTCCTGATCATCCACACTGTACTTTGTACCAACGAGTGCAATAATCAAGAGGGCGATGGCTATTCTTCCATCACTCGAAATAACGTCTGTATTGAGACCCAAATCAACAGTGCAGATTGTCAAGGCCATGGAGAAAGATCCGATTAAACCCATGTTAATTCCTGGAAGTGCGGGCAAAGCCAGTATTCAATTTCAGCCTCACGTTAGCTGGTGAACTGAAACTACCCAGAAAGCAAAGACAGAATTAACGGGTCAATGTCTCTGTTCTTTCCAGAAGTACCTAGTAGAGACTGAGGTGATTTTCTTGTTTATTTTCAGTTTGAAGGTCTAGGCCAGGTCTCAGGGTAGACAGTTAAATATGCACTTCTCAAAGCTCGGAATAATAAGTATGCAAATATAGAACAATAAGCAAAAATAAACCGTACAGAACATGGGTAGAGAACATCACATTCTGCTTCTGGCTGGGCCTGCTTTAGAAGTCATACTTTTCTTTCCAGTTCCTTCTGTTTTCCGCATTAGGCTGTTTTTTTGTCTGACTTAATAACCAATTCTGGACTTTGCCACATCAGTAGTTCCAAAACAGGGTGTAAAAAAGCGCGAGGAAAGGAGCGAGTAAATGTACAAAAAATGAAAACTAACAACCCATGGCTTGGAAATTGTTCTTTTCTCTTGAAAACCGCTCAGACATCCAAGCTGTGCAGTTAGCCACGTCTCAATGGATGGATTTCGGCAAACCCGATAACTCTGCTTTGTTAGGGATCCTCTAAAATGGAAATTGAGAATAAAACCCTCTTGAAACTGAATGTGTCGTTTTTTCCTGGACTTGATTTCTCGCATGAATTTCAGTGCCTTACCAATGGAGGACTGAGTCAGTTTCAACTCACCATGCACCACCAGGCAATCGTTGCAGTCAATTACTTACCAGTTATTTACACACGTCCGCTGTTAAACCATCACATGTCACATGTTTACATCTGGTGAAACATCACACTACAATATGCAAGAAAAATACCACAACAAATAGTCATCGACAAGGAAGGGAATAAAAGAGGTAATGTCAGAAATGTTCGATTAAGCATGTCTGACCATATAGTACCAACTAGGTCAGCTGTGAGAGCCACGAATGCACCACAGATGGAAGCAGGATGTGATTCAGAGTATTACTTCCTGCCTAAAACAAGTAATTGACAAAGTTTAGAAGGACACCTAAAATAACTATCAAATCGTCAGCTCTCTATCATCCTTGTAAGACAAATAAGGCAATAAACATCTTCAGCGATTTGCAGAAAGTACTGGTTTCTTGTTTGTGGACGTAAGTGGTATTTCTCGCAAAGTTCAGTGCAACTGCAGCTTCTTTTGTCACACGTAATAAAACGGAAACAAAAATATTCTAGATGATTCCCGTTTCAAGAGGAATATGTCACTCCAACACTTACAGCTCCCTTCCCTCTAAGCGTTTACACTAACCTCTATTTAATGGATTCTGAGACTACAGTGTTTTTTTTCTTTGCCTGATAGTAAGTGCCTGTCTGTAGTAATATTATGGATATAGCCCAAATAAAAACTGCTTGTCAGGCTAAATAAATTCCATCTCTCTGTATACACTGTACTAGTGGAATCTTGTGCTGATTATCAAATGAATGCTGAACACAGGGTGCTGATGAGAACAGCTTTTATGAAAACAGCTGAAATTCACCTTGGCAGCCGTGATGATCGTATTGGAGGGAAATCCAGATGTACTTCAACAAGAGTTCTATCCAAGCCAGCAGTGCTTCAGATTGAATATTCCCAATCTTGCCTATAAAGGAAAAAGATCCAACGGCAAGTAAAGTATTCTTAAAAGCCCTAATTTCGCCACATCGCACACAATTTTGTTCATTGTGGAGACAGATAGGTAAGGAATGTCTGGGGTCAACATCGCTGTTTCCTTGGAGAAACTCTGATTGCTTCTCATTTAAACTCTTCAGTTATCAGTTAATTACAGCTTCTAATCATGATTCGTTTACCCCCAGCTGTCTCCCACCAGTAAAGCAGATGTGGGAATTCAATGCAAGATGAGCTACTTTAGACACTATAATTTATGGCGGAACCAGGCAGCATTTAAAATGAAAAAATACATAATTTCAATTTTTTCTATTGTTATTATTGTTATTATCGTTATTGTAGTTGGAATTAGACAAATATGCAAAATCTAAATACATGTAGAAGAAGGCAAGCTTTCATACCGACAGATATGAGATGTTAACACATCTAACAGTTCGCCTGCGAATTATCAAGAGTGAAGCCGCATGGATATCGCAGCAAGACAGCAACAGAACACAGACTATTAGCCGCCGAAACTGAACATCACAGCGAGATGAAAAGAGTTGCACCACATACCCCTGACTACATTTTAATAACGAAGTATGATTTAAATTACGCCCCATCCGAGGTTTTTGGGAATGAAGAAACAGGGAATGGGCCGACTTTCTCGTTTGGGGGAGATTTTTTTTTTCTTAATCATTACTGGGGCTATTGATTTATATTCCTGCGTCGTGCTGGGTCGTTATCCGTAAGACTCTTCTGAATCCTGCGATGTGTCAATGAATGTAATAAAAGTGTGCCGGTTATCTTCCCCGGGTCGCATCCGCCATCCCCCTGAAGGGCACCCTCCATGCGGAAACAGCCAGAGGAGTTGCCCAGACAACCTTTACCAACCTCCTGTTTGCCAGGAGCCTATACATGGGTGGGGCCACAGGGGCACTGGACCCAGCTGATTGGTCCCCAAATGCCTTTTCCCCTGTCATTCACAGATTAAAACCATCTCATTGGCTAATGATAAGGCTGGCCCC
This sequence comes from Isichthys henryi, assembly GCA_026776945.1. Taxonomy (NCBI): domain Eukaryota; kingdom Metazoa; phylum Chordata; class Actinopteri; order Osteoglossiformes; family Mormyridae; genus Isichthys; species Isichthys henryi. Next base: position 109,675 of record JAODJX010000103.1, on the reverse strand, counting down.
TATGAATTATGGCTCCTTTCATGGCCCCCACACCCCGAATGTAGCTAAATGCGGACCCATTTCATACTAGTTTTAGTAGTAACCAAATAATTATGACATTTGGGTGTATTTTATTCAGTTAAAAAAGTTTAGAAGGTTATAAAAATTTGACAGTGGTCTGTAGGGAAAATGGCAAGTAGTGTAACACTGAACGTCTTCTGTTTGGCAAGACCGGATACCCTCAGCCATCGGGGGAGCAGTGTGTCATTGAGTGTACCAGCTAGTTCGGGGGGCAAACCAAAGCAAACAAACAGACAATTAAAAGATGGCGGGAGGGGGGTGTACAGATCTCCAGGAGATGTGAGGTGTTCACGTGCTCATTATGGCTGGGGGATGACAGGGCCAGACAGTTGGAGGATGATGTATTCAGGGACTCATTAGGAGAGACAGGCTGGGGTGCAGGGAAGCGGGACGAGGGCGAGGGAGGCCGGGGTCAGGTCCCGGGGCTGCTGGGAACTACAACCACCATTCCCACCAAACAAAACTGCTCCCCTCAACATCCACACCGCATCACAACATGGTGCCTGTGGCTCCAGAAAAGAAAGAAAGAAAGAAAGAAAGAAAGAAAGAAAGAAAGAAAGAAAGAAAGAAAAAGAAAATAGTGCTGTCCTCTTCCTGTCGCTGTGATGATTCATTGACATTGCTGCGTTGTACCTCAGATCCTCATCCATAAACCCAAGACGCACAATATAAGCAAGGGAGACTGAGACCATGGTTGCCACCAGCCTATTCTTACAATTTGTTTAGCTCAAAACAAAAATGGGGGGAGCAAGGGAACGGTTTTGGTTCCCGTAGGACGACACAAAGGCATCCAGTCATTGGGACATTACACCAATGGGAGGGGGAAATGTCACAGCGGGGTCTTGACTAACATCGCTTTTGGCTCTTTGTTGTGCGACAAGCGTTCACACATCAGCCTTTGTCTGGAAATTCACACCGGACCCCTTGACGTGTCCACGGCAACATGCCGGGGCTGCCATCCAAGCGCATTGGCCGCCTCTTTAACAAAGGAGCCAATTAAGACTGTCCGAGTCGCCCCGGCGACGGGAAGCGGGCCAATTAGGCCGGGGGGGCTGGGGGGGGTTCCTCGTGCGAAAAAACCGACAGGTCGGGGGGCGCCGCGTGAGCCGAACGGCATAGCGGGCAACTGCATTGGAGCACTTGCCGATCCTGCTGGGGTGTGAAGAGTCGCCGCTCAGCTGTCGCCGCCCTCCTGGGTGCCGCAACAATGGTTATGAGCGTGTCTGCATGCGAGCGAGCGTGTCTGCATGCGAGCAAGTGAGAAGGCGGCCTGGAAAGTAACAGGATCTTTGCACAGGGACTATTCACTAGCTCATGAAAATAATCACCATCTGAAAAACTTTTTAATCTGCTAATTTCATTTTTTTGTTTGTCCTTTTCAGATTTTTAGGGTCTGTTTTGGGAATCCAGAGGGATTCAAATGAAAGACCACAAAGGTAATCACATGTTGTTATGTGTGTTTTCAGTCATTCCTTTTGCCACCTGCCCTCAAAAATAAGCACAGACCTGCTGCCCTAATTAACTGGAAGACAAGTCATGTTAAACAAAAGCATACTGCCTCTTTGGCCGTTTCGCCACTCGAACGGTTGTATGATGTTGCTGGGGATGTCTCATGGATAGATGTATTATTCATCCAATACCCAACCCCCCCCACCCCCTTTTTTTTAATGATGCGATAAGACTCCCCGAAATAGGAAAATGCTCATTAAACTGTCATAGAATATAGATCACACCTTAAAGAGATGGCAAGGTATAAAGCCAGGCAGCGAATGGTAGAAGGAGAGAGAAGAAGGGGGTGAGTGTGGGAGAGAGAGAGAGAGGGAGAACATGTGAGAGAGAGAAAGAGAGACAGAGAGAGAACATGAGAGAGTGAGAGAGAGAGAACATGGGAGAGAGAGAGACAGGGAGAGAACAAGAGAGAAAGAGACAACGAGAGAGAGAGAGAAAGAGAACATGGGAGAGAGAGAGAGACAGAGAGAGAACATGGGGGAGAGAGAGAGAGAGAGACAACATGAGAGAGAGACAGGGAGAGAACATGGGAGAGAGAGAGACAGGGAGAAACGTTTAGAATGTACTAAAAAAACAAAAGACTCTCAAATTTAATGCAGCTTTGCAGAGGGCAAGATTTACAGAATAGAGCTACTTTACAAGCGATTTGTTCCTTAATTAATTAGGATTTTGGTGGATGCCGCCAAAGTGTGCACAGGGATCGAGGGGGGCACGTCCAAGCAGGGGCCCTTTATTGTCCCAGTCCTTACAGTTCTGCTCAGTTATTTAATCTTTGTCTCAGGAAAATATGACAAGAAAAAACCTTCCCTTTATTCAAGGCAGGAAGCTGATTTATTCTATTAAAATGTGTTATATCAAGGTCGGGTATCATACTAAAAAATAAAAATAAAAAATCAACTAACACTATGAATATCACGTCTGCAGTATAAACTGTATGCATTTAACCAGCCCCATAAGTGTCATAAGTATATATATATATATAGCCCATCTCACCCTGCCCTTTGTGTCTCTTCCCCGTTTGGCCAGCAGGGTCCGCTAGCCATCCCGCCTTTTCACTCCTTGTCTGATACCCTTGTGTGTTTCCCCTGTTCCTTGGGCCGCTACATGGCTCCGTGCATTGAGCATGTGACTCAGAGACTGGTATTCAATTGGTTATGGACTTGAGGCTGACCCGTGACCAGCCTTATCTGTTTATTAGTAATTAATGGTTTTCTGTTCCCCTCTGTTCATTTTCTATCTCTTTCTATCTTGTCTCCCTCTGAAAGATTGTCTTCTGTTTTGGTTTTTTTTTTCCACTTCTGTTCCGTGTTTATCTTAGGGTTGTTTTCAGCGTCTGTTTAGTACTTGCACCATGCCCCACAGCCGTGACAAGCAGCTCTGATAAATGTTTGCAAAACAGTAGATCAATTATACTCTTTTTTCTAAGCTCCTTCTCAATGAACTACATTCTAAATGAGCACCTCTATATATGCTCTTTAAGGTAAATGTCAAACTTATTTTCTTGTATGTCTCTTCAAAGCCAGTATAAAAGTTCAGTGATTAATGATTGAAAATGTAGCAGAACCAGACTCTGACCAGCAGTCCCTTTACTGAATAAAAAATTAACAAAAGTGAGAACAGGAACAAACTGATTAAAAACAGTGACCAACAAAACGTGACACTCTCACTGAGTTGACTCTATTTAACTGCTACACAGCAAATCAAAAAAAATCGTTCAACTAGTATCTCAAATCCAATTAAAACTGATTATAATTGTGCTCATTAAGAAACAGGGAAACAGGTCTTAACGACGCCACCTTCTGAGAGGACGACATCCTTGGTTGCGGCTCGCAGGAATGCGTGATACACATACTGTACTGTATTCACCCAACACCACAGGGTTGCCCCCCTTCCCCTGAGCATTTTGTTGTTTTTTGATACCTGCTAAGGAAGTCCCGTGTAAGAGTCTCTGCCCTGTCATAAAAATCGAAGTGGGAATCAGATTATAGGGCATACTATCCGGATTCCCAGAGGGGGGCAGTACTGTAGCTTATTATTTCACTCTCCTCCTCTGCCCCTTTCTGCAAAACTGTCTGTCCCCCCCACCCTAACCCACGAGTAAAGTTGCCCTAAAAACAGCCAAATAGTCATTTCCAACACAAAGTACAGAGTCCTGACTGTAGTCGCACTTAGGCACGTCTGACAGCGGGGAAAGGCATTAGATAGCCAATGCTCTCTCCTTCGCCTCCTTGTCTCGGCACCTTGCACCGGCTGACCAGTAACCAATCAAATGGCTAGTTAGGAGAACCTTGCACCATTAGTTTAGAAACCGTCCATCCATTTTCCTGCTCGTCATATGCAGAGTCATGGGAGTCAATTCCAGAGTGATACTGTAGGTGCAGGGCAAGGAATAACCCAGGACAGTACCGCTCACCTTCCCGTCACAGGGCACACACACCATTCACCCCACAGACAATTTAGTAACTCTTTAGTAAATGCAAATTCGACAACATGGAGGACTGAGATTTGAACGCCAAGAGGCAACGGTGCTAACTACTGCACCACCATGCCAGCCCAGTTTGGAAACCCAGAAAGGATACATGGGAATATAAATGTGTAGGTAATTGTTGTTTTTGTCATCAGTTATTTATTACTACTGTATATTGATGACTAGATGTCTTTTTACTGTCTAAATGTTGAACCGTCCCATCCAGGGTGTATCCCAACCTGGGATCACCTCCAGATCCGCATGCAATCCTAACTAAAATTAATGGTTAGAAGGATGGATGGATCTATGAATGGATGACACAAGGATGTGGCAGTTGACATGATGGAGTAGTACTGTGACTGTAGCCTGACTTCTCCAAGAACAAACAGCTAGATGAATCGGCACCTCTTACATTCCCCGTAGTGACTGTGCGCAGCCTTTCAGAGACACATTTGTTCCTTAATTACCCCCATGCTCTAGGAAACGCAGAGCAACATCATAACATTCAACACAGGAGAACAAATGGCCACTTTATTGAGCTGAGACGTGACTTTAATTGAAGCATTTTTAATAGCATTGTATTCCATTAGATGTTTAATTTTTACGAGCCTCTGTAAGTCATCTTTGACAAAATGTTTTTGTAATTATTGTTTAAATAAAATACAGATAGAGCCCTAGACTGCCAAGAGCTGCAAATTTTTAATAACGTGTATCGTTCCTGCATAATACTTGATAATTCTGCATTAAATCTCCACTAAATCGTTTTGTCTTCATCTTAGAGCTCGCCTCTGTATTCTGACTTTTATCGTGTCGATCTCATGACATGCGACACTATTTTTTTTCTACCCCATGCGGATATTAAAACGGAGCCTTTGTTTTAAGACTCAGAATTATGCTCTAATGACCCAGTTTCACGGGCGCCTTTGGTGACGTAATATACATGGGCAGTCTAGCTAATGCAGCTTCCATTTAATAGCTTCGTGGTGAAGTAGTGACCATGCCCACATCTAATAAGCAATT
>JAODJX010000103.1:30813-50487 GCA_026776945.1 Isichthys henryi | reverse complement strand
CCCCCCCCCCCCCCCCCCCCCCCCCCCCCCCCCCCCCCCCCCCCCCCCCCCCCCCCCCCCCCCCCCCCGACCAGTCATCATGGCTGAAAGCTGATCGTTTGTAAAACTCCATTTTTTCTGTTCAGGGAATTAAAATGAATTTTCCGCCCCTAAACAGGCGAAGGTAACGCAGCTGTAGGGCTGCAAAACTGAAACTGCTGACTTTGAAGTAACTTAGCAAATCTCTGCCAGCTGTAACTTTGTCCCACCTCCATGCACATCGATAAAGTGCAAAAAAAAACACAGATGTCCTCCATTTAAGTTCGTTTGCAACAATAATTGCAACTCTCTGTCACCACAGACATACCCTCCAACTTCCACCAATCATTCTCACAGATGGTCTTTATAGACCCAATCAGATTTTATTATTATGGTTGCATTAGGGGGCGTGGCTTTGTCAAGCAGTGAATACAGTAGCCTCTGTAATGACATCATAATCAAGTGCCATTCTCCTTTGCCCTTTGCATTTAGAGAACTGGCTGTCTTGCAACACCTGCCTATTGTTTGTTTTAGAGGTCGACCCTGGCCTCACCCCTAACAAGACACCCCAGGTGGTCAAACAAGTGAAACTTGAGAAAAACCTTTGACCGCCCAGCCTCTGTGCTCACTGCCCTAATGTGCCAATCCGATGGGTTATTAATGCCAGCAGCTCAATTAAGCATGTCTCTGCCCCCCACCTACCCCCCACCTTAACCTGTCCTTAGTGGCTGCCGTTCTTCTCAGTCCTCTAATGAAATTACTTTACATTTAAGATCCGGTCACCCGAAGCGTCACCCCACTCTCCAGTGTCACATTCCTTTGTCCCTGTGTCGATCCTTCATCCCTGTTATTTCACCTTCTTTACCTTCACATTAGCCTGTCCGAGCCAATTAAAAAGGACAGTGCTGTATATGTCAGAAGAAACACATTATTATGGACCATTAGATTTTTGATATTTGAAGTCAGTGAAGATGTGATCAGAAATTGTATTGGAACTATGAAGTTTGTCCTTGTGCTTTTTAGCCAATTGTGGATTTAATTGTTATGATCAGTTAGCTGAGACAGATGCTCTTGGTCAGTTTCATGTCTAATCCTAACTCCCAGATTTATTTTTCTACTAAACACATAATAGGATTGGATGAAATGCCAGAAATCACATTACTAATATTGATTGATTATGATTCATTCTAATTAAGTTTCAGAGCACAGAAATTCACTGATTGATATTTCCCTTCTTGTACTTTTGTAAATCCTGTAGCGTTCCGCGCCGTGTCACTGAATCATTCTTAAACAGCGTTTGCCTTTTCTAATTAAGGTCCCGACATTGTCATGGATGCAGCGCTTCCATGTTTTGATCCAGAGATGTTTCTGTGCGGCTGACGCGGATTCCGAGAGCAGCTGTTCTCAAAGCCTGCTACTTACACTCCTCGTCGACTTAGATCCAAGGCAAGAGGGCACCATATTTTTCAGAGGGGAAATTTGGAGTAAATGACTCAGAAATGGTTTACAATCATTAATCTACTTGGAAGAAATAAATTTACACACCTACAGAAAAATGCATGCTTTTCAAGCACCACAAAGGACACCCTAATGGTTTTCAGTTGTTTATGAATGTCAGTATACTTAAATTTTGCAGCATATTGTCATTGCATCAATCATCCGACCAAAAAGTCACACTAAAATTATAGCAAAATATACTAGGCTGTAAAAAGACATATTTATGTATCAGTCTATGTTTTTCATTTTGAAGAACAATCAGGTTAATAAATGCAGTCCGGTGCGCTAGTTATCTGAATACAAACAGACTGAAAATTTCAACAAAACTGATATCTGTCATGGTCAAAGTTATTGATGATCATGTCAGAACAGCCTCTCATCACAAAACGGAGCGACAATATAACAATATATTAAGTAAATAAATAAATAAGCAGACAGAAAAAAACAAGTAAATAAAAACCTTGGCTTTGACAACTTCTTTTGAATGACAACTTAGTCCAACAGACTGATTCACAAGCTGAAGCAGATTGACAAGTCTTGTTACAAAATGAATTATTGTTTTGTGGGCTCAGAAGCACAGAAAAAAAAGCCTGAATTATTCAAATCCCTGAAATGTTTCTGCTCATGTGTGATTGAAATATTTATACAAGAAACGGTTTCCCTACCAATAAAATATAAAAAGTTAAAATTCTCTTGGAGAATTTATAAGCTGCACCCTTTGAATTAGATTTTATGCACATTTTTTTCCCCACTTGGAATTTCCTATCAAATTATTTTCAGAGGAAACGCAAGGCACCACGATTCTTTGACCACTTAATTACATTGTCTTAGGGTAATTCTTACAAGGTTGTGTTTGGTCCGAAATGCCCCAGAACATTATTTATTTCCTTCTATTGATGCAGGTTCCAGTTCCAACTTTATTGAAAGCCAAGTAAAATAACACTTGGCACCACAGTAATCGCTTGTTTACTTGTCTGTCGCATACCAGTTGTTCCAGTGGTTAATCAGCCACGAAGCACACTGTGTTCTTGCATTCCCCGAACAATGTTTGTTTAGTTTTAAGTGTCACGATCATCGCATTATTTGTGGGTCACTCACAGTTAGAACTTGGTGACTCTCATTTCCTTTCAATTAACTATCTATTACTGCTGTCAGCGTCTAACCACAAGATACCTTCTCAGACAGCTGCTAAGTCACCATTTGCAGAAATCAATGTTGCTGGTAGGTAGCTGCGATTTATCAATTCCTCCAATGATCCATAACCAAAAAATATGGCAAGCAAACTGTTTAAACTTCATAGTTTGCTTGAGGTGCCTTAATTGTAGAGGTATGACTGAGGGTTTGTATACTGTCACGCAAGTCTCAGTTTCATCATAATCATACAGTCAGACCTTTGTGTGCCAAAAAACAGAGATAAAAAGCCATTAAATAAAAATCATATTTAAAATATGTGAACAGGTTGAAGAATATGAGATCTTGAACTGACTGGAGCTTCTACATGTTTATATTATTCAGGCTATTGAAACATCTAAGCAAATATTTTTGTATTTAAACTTGAATAACCATAGCAACCTTTTTCTCCATGTATAGAGCCTCCAATATAAGATAAATATTATTTATACTCTCTGCAAATCCGCCCCCCCCCCCCCTCAGGTCAGGGTCTGATGTGACATTTTGCGTGGGAGGGCAAAAACAGGCACTCCCCTGATGACAACGTCAAATTATTTAGTGCAACTCAAGTCAAACATGTCCATCTTTGATCTCAACACTCCAAAGACTGAGCAGTCACTGTTCCAGTCAGTGACATAGGGTCCCCTACTGAAACAACTCATACTTCCATAGTTTCTTTTAAGATCATTTTTTAAAACAACATCGTTTGTGGTCAGGAACCAGTAACCACTGTATTGTTACTTGATGATTGGTTAGAAGGGGAATTCCCTCTCAAATCATAAAATTGTCCTACAGTTAATCTTTTGTAATTAATTATGTTTGCGAGCAAATTACTGCCCCTCTAACCTCCAATTGCATGGCTACTCTGCTCTTTCTAAGGAATCAGAGATGCTTTGTTAGTCTTCCTGTGACACAAACAGCAAATTATAAAGGCACAAACCATTTCAAGGCTTCGACTGTTCAGAGTTTCTATGGGGTGTCTCTGAATTGCTGAATAGCACACAGCAACAAAAAAAAACAGAGATGGAAACAGAATAGGACTACAGTACCTCCTAAATAATGTTAAATGTGCCATGCCATGACAGCTCTCAGTAATAAACATTTATTGCTCAGCTCAAATGTCACCCAGCATCGCTGTTAATGCCAATAAAAGAGCCACAAAACACAAAGAATTTAATTTCTAGCTATAAAACAACTCAAGTTATATAACAAGTTTTTATTTTACTTGTTTTTCCCTCAGGTTTGCAGATAATTCCCAGTCGTCATATTTGCCTCACCAATATGAACTTATAGAAACTTGAAGATATTTGGGGTTAGGGCAAGAGGTAGGAAGGGGCATGGCCATCTCAAGAGAGGGGCAGGGTTTAAGTAATTCAATCTGAAAATATAAATATTTGCTTTCTGTTATTCCCGTCTCTATTAATTCTGCCAATACCCTGACACCCGGCCTATTTGCCGTGACTGTGATTGCTGTCCCAAAGGCTCTTTTGTATTTCCCATGCAGTCTTTATTAACTCGGATTCCACGTACTAAGCCCAACAACAAATAATATATGAGCCCAATTTCCCATCCCCATGCCACTTGATTTAGTTCACTGAATTCTGATACCAGAAAAAAATAGATGCCGTAATCTTTTACTTCCTCAGTTACTTGCACATTTCTTTCTGCCCCTTGCCTTTTGTTCCCTGTGAATGTTTGCCTCTGTGTTAAACTCCTCATTCAGGTGCAACAGTTTATTACAACAAAAAGTACAATAACTAAGCAACCTGTAAACATCCATCTATCCATCCATTTTCTGAAACCACTTGTCTGACACAGAGTTGCAGCAGGTCCAGAGTCTATCCTGAGGGCCACAGACACAAGGCAGCAACCTGTAAACAGCATTTTGTCAATAGGTTTTGAAATGTAAGATAATATACTATTCTACAGCGATAAATTTTCTTCAGAATCCAACAAGAATAACCTTGAGGACAACATTTAACCCGGCTCTGATTTATTGCTACACACAACATGTTGCAACATGGATGAATCGCCCCACACCAAATCATACCAAGCAGCATGTCACACGAATGACCAGCACGAATGACTTAACACAGGGCCAGCGTTAAGGCAGTCCCAGGTGTGAAAGAAATGTAAACTGTCACCCTGACAAGAGAAAAACGGAAAAGCAGAGATAGAGAGAGAAAGAAATGAATAGCTTGTATTCTTCAACTCTTTCATCTTTACTGCATTGCAGCGAAAGTAATTAGCGTCTTCCTGTTGACCAATCAACAGTTTCTGCGTGGCTTCCCTGAATGGTTCTGCTGATAACCAGATCCTCCTGATTTCAGCCATTGTCTCACTCAACAGATGAATCCTTTCTAGGGTTCCTTATCTTCTCCGCAGCCCAAATGAGAATGCCGTTGATCTGACTGAAGTGAGAAGGGGGCAGCAGGCTGTGGCTGACCCAACTGCTGCAGGTATTTTATGAATCCCCACCAGCCCGCTCCAGCCCATCTCACCACAGACACGCATGTCCTGCAGGAGGTGGGAAGACGGTCAGGGCGAAATCCTGCAGCGAATACCAGAAGCGTGAAATGGCTCCAGCTGGCAGAGATGCCCATGTGAGTGAGAGGACCTCAAGATCTCCTCAAAACTGGCAGGGGGCAAGAAAGAGGACAGGAATGATGGAAGAACTTTTATGGCACGAGAGACTGGAGCTCCATGCAGCTTCTGACAGAGGAAAATACCAGCAAGTCAAGGGCTAATGCGGCGATATAAACTAGTTCTGCAAATCCTGAATTAGTTTATTTGATCCGGTGACCTGCTGTATATTAGCAGTGGCTAGGAAAATGACATATTCTCCCCATGGGTGATTACACTCACATGCACATTCGCACGCAGACAAATATTTGGGAAATTAAGCCAATAACCAAGCATATGTTTGCAAAGTAAAACAAATTACCCTAGTTAACAGTACTTTTTAAAATACAGACATACGTACTCCCACGCATTAAGCATCATGTTTTAAATTGCTTTCATTTAATACACACATCCCTGCTCAATGAAATGTTTGAATTAATCTTAATGCAGATACATCCATTTCCATTCTACCACCATCACAAACAATCATTTCAATCAATCATGGATATCGGCAAGATGAATCCGCTTTTTTTTCCCATATCCGTGGTCGCAGGCTTTTGTCATTACTGTTAAACTAACTCCAGACTGACTCCAACTCCCCACATAATTTCAGACCTGATTTTATGCTGGTCATGACTAAATATAGTAGATCTTAAAAATATTCATTACACTGTAGTCCTCAACATTTTCCATAGATTTGTTTGGGTGACTTTTAACCCGGTGACTGTTAAGCTGATGCCTAGAATGTGATGGTAACAAAAATGATGTTTGTAACAGTTTTCAACAGGTGCACCCTTTTCTGAAGTGCACTCATTACCGAAACACAAGTAAAATAAATGATATGACTTGTTTAAACTACAAGTTGGCTGCACAGCTTTATATTACAGTTTTGTTCTACATTACATGTGCAACACAAACACACCAACAAAAGCCTGAACACCATCGTCACAGCGAAGCACATCTGTCACTTCCCTGCAGATTCCTTTGTTGTCTGAGATTTCACTCTCATCGCGTCCCCTAAATGTCAGCTCCTGTCGACTCAAGAATGAAATCACATCAATCAACCTTTTCAGAATCTCATGTTTTCTCCACACTGTGTTATTGCGTTTGGCTAACTGCAGACGCACGCCTTTGTCAATCAGCCTGTCTATCCTCACTAGGGTGGCAGACTGGACGCCAACCTCCCGGCCCCCTCAGGTGCATAACCATGGAATTTGCAGGGGGAGAGGATATGGCGCAGTCAGAAAATATGGACAAAAATTATGTCACGTATTGGAAAAAAGCGGAACACAGAATTAAATTTTTCAATTCGGGGCATTTCCATAATATACAGTACAGGCGGGTGGAATCTCTAACACTTAATTGCATGACTTCGCTGACGGGTATCTTCTGCACAATAAAAGTTAAAACAAAAGCAATCAATGTGCTTAATCACAATATATACATGGGATTAGCTACAATCAACAACAGTTAACAAGAACATTATTTACAAAGTGAGTTTATCTTGCTTGATGGCTGAACTCATATTCTGAATAACATGCATCAATCATCTGCGGATCAAGAACACGCAATAGCATGCATGACTGTAGAAGCCTGGAGAAGCCCTGCTTCACTGGGTGGGTTTAAAATGCCATATTCCATAACTAGCCAATCAATTACTAAATAGATGACGATAAGAAATACATCAAAGTCTATTAGCTTAGCCAGGCAGATAATGTTTTGCTTCACTGAAGTTTCTTATGTCACCCTAAGGGTGGTGCTGTTTTGCAGACATTTTTTGAACTACTACACTTTTTTGGGTTGACATGGAAATGGTCTTTGTGATAATATATTGGGATGAAAAAGATATTTTATGTCATATGAATGTAATTTTTTGTGTGTGTGTGGCACTGCTTCACCCACGGCTGGTCAATCCTTTTGGTGTCATAGTTGACCTCCTCCACGTCTGAGGGGGAGCTGACTTGCATTGCCAGGGAGGCGGGCCAATGGCGGTGATGCTCACCAGGGGTCCCAAGTTGGTTCGGGGCTTCTCCAGTTATCTTAAAGAAACCTCCATTGGTTTAGAAGTTTGAGCTCGTTCTATCGGAAGGAAATCTTGTTGCTTACAGGCCTTTGGCTCCGGCCAAAGGAGAAATTGGATAATCTCTACGAAGGCAGGTAAAAAAAATAAATAAAAAAGAAAATCGCCAAAGACTGACTGTTGCCGACGCACTAAAAGCTAATCTGTATAGTGTCATTATTCAGTCCAGCAGTGGGTTGAAGCACAGCTCTAATGAACTGTGAAATTGCATTACATAAAGCAGAGAATGGGCTCCTCTCGCCCCTGGACCTTGCAGTAAAACAATGAAATCAAGAAAAGGACAAGCAGGGTAAGAACTACTTATATAACATGGACCTACACAGCTGAGTAAGAGCCTGTTATGCCAGTGACATTTATTAGGTCCTACGATCGATACCAGGGCAGCGCGGTCACTCAGCAGATGGCAGCTTCCCTTCACGTGTCTGTGGCTGTGGGTTTGAGTTCATCTCCAAGTCTGCCTGGGAGGAATTCTCCTCATCTTCACGTAGCCACAACCCATAGAGAAGTTCTGCTGCAGTATATTAATGTCTCATAGTTGTCTTTGGAACGGGAATGCGTGTGAGCCAATGTCGGAAAGTGAAGAGAAATTACTACAGCTACATAGAGCAGGTTCTTCTTATTATAATGATAATGGTAATTGTAATTGGAAGTAGTAATAGTTGTAATTGGAACTCACAACTACTACCCATCCAGGGTGTCTCCTGTCTCATGGTCTGTGTTGCTTGGGACTGGCTTCTCGTTTCTATTAATGCTGCATTGTATAATAAACTATGGAAGATTAACAGACGGATGGAATATTCAGTAACCCAAAAAATTTGGAATAGTTTGCATGGTAAGTAATAATATGTATATTAATATTTTACTTATTAAGCAGCCAATCAGAATGGTAAAGACATAATGATTAACCACCGATTAGCATAGCCACGGCAACAAGCATTGCTGCTTCTTAACACAACATAACTGAAGCTGCATGTTAATTGTGGGTACTGAGTTACAGTTCCAGTTTGCAGCAGAATAGGAGTAAGGATTATGCAGTGCTGGCAGTCTGTTGGGGTTTTCTTCTCATTAGACACCCATGGGGGTCAAAAGCAGAGAATGAGCACAAGTTGTTACTGTACTCAACAGCCTGGCTGGGGTGTAGGGACTGATGATGTTTTGCGGATAATGAGGTCCTAAGCTTCCTCTCAGCTTGGTAGCTGAGCACAAGGCCCTTGACTGGGAGCCCATGGAGCGTCATCAGGGGAACGCTGACATATTCATGTTTAAGAAGGTTGAAACCCAGACAGGCGACTAATTTTTTTGTGCCAGTGGAGGGTATTAGGTAGCAGGCTGGCCAGAAGAGAGCTGAAGTCTTCCAGATGAGGGATCCAAACCAGAAGGTACAGGGAGCGGGGTGCAAGATCAGCTCGGACCCTTCATAGGTTGTGAGGAAAATGCCTACATGTGCAGGAAGCTGTGGTCAATCGATGATACAGAAGGACCAGGAGTCTGTGGGTCACCCACAAGATCACGACACAGTAGCCCAATGATCGAGTAGAAAGGGCAAATAGCAAAGGCGCATGTAGCTTTTTGCACTGGTCTAGAGGACATGGAATTGTGTGTGTTTGCATCAGTTGTAAGGTCTTGCACAAGAGGCAATGACAAATCCAGTGGCATTTTCAGAAGCCTGGGAACTGAGACAACAAGGCCCAGGAGCTTATAATCATAGCCTATGTCCTGAACATGGCCTCATTCCTCTAGTGAAATCGGTGCAATGCCATCAAATATCTTTTTCCAGGATGTTCTCTTTGTGTGCTTTTAAAATACATGTACGCCATGTTTACCTGTCTGCACTATGGGCACCGGTGTCTTGTTGTGCACTATATGTTTGTTTATGTATGTCTGCGTTTTATGTGCCTTGTTGCTGTACTGTATGCAGCAGAATTTACCCTGGGATCCATACATGTCATCTTACATTTATATAGCTGGGAAACTGTGGCGAAGCAAACACACACATAAATGGAACAATCATGGATGGATGATAAGGAGAAAATTAGGAATGAGACAGAAAAAGGGAAGGAATCATAGGAAGAAGCAGTAAATACAGAGAGTATGACTTTCCTGCAGACACAAGGCAGGAAATCACATAGAGAGGCTTACCCTACAGTAGCTCTGAAAGTGTCCATGTCCCTCTGAAATGCCTGACACAAATAAATGCTATTAACTTCAAAATTACAACTTCTGCCTGACATGCCAATGAAATTTTCAGACTTAATTCTCAGCCAGAAACAACTTTGCATTAATTTTTCACATTAATCAGATTTTATCCTTCTAATCTTATATTTGTTTGATTTAGGCTCTATGCGGGGGGGGGGAGGTTATATAGATTTTACCAAAAACATAATGGTTGGGAAAGTCAACTGGTCTGTTTCTTTTTCATCACCCCCCACCACAGATTTAATATTTCTTGGGGAAAAAAAACTGCCTTTCATAAAGTAAGCATGTCGGATTTAGCGAGAGAGAAGCTGGCAGCATCAAGCTAAGGTTTTTTTTTGTTGTTTTCTGGACCTACACAGATACAGAAAAACAAAGAATTCAATAGACTTTCACATTCCCAATTCCTTTATGCAAATCCCCCAGGTATTGCTATTGGATTGTTTTCTTAAAAATAGTCCCATTTTTCCTGCCCTAGAAGCTGATTACACTACATTTGATACAAGCAACGAATAAGGAGGGTACGTTTCAGGAGAAGATTTACAATTGGTTTCAGACAAAACAAAAGACCAAGTATCAAAACTGTTAGCAATTACTAACAATGAAAGGTACAGAATGGAATGAAGACGCTTCAGATCTGTATCTCAGTGCTATGTGAGATTAGCGATTTGCGATATCTAACCAGTAAAATACTGCTGCTGTGAGAAGGACTGCAAAGCCCTTAGGTAGTGGAGGCGACTTGCTTTGGATGACATCGCTATTAAAACTGCACTGCTACTACATGGAGCGAATTGTCAAATTGCACCATGTCTAGTGGCCCAATGGGCCAACACTGTTGCGATGGGGTTTCTCACACAAAATCGATGAGGTCTCACAGCTCCACAGTTGCCTAAAATAAACTGATGGTTTATTTTCCATTTGTATGAGTATAATACATGAGTATGGACTGAGGTTTTTTTCACATAGGCCATCTTGCTATCCTTTTTCAGACATATGCAAATGTGTGAGAGGTGAGAGTGAAGCTTGGAGTTAGAGCACTGGGTCAGTCTTGCATCCATTACCCCTGAAATATTGTTTAGGGGGATTCATGACCTCGCTCTTGGGTAGAGCGAATTCAAACTTGCGACCTTCCAATCACATGCACAAAGACCTAACATCGGCCCAGTTTGACCCCAGTTCGAATGCTCTTTCCATGCTCTCCAAGGTCTCCTCAAAGCTATCTGATTTTTGTCTGCACTTCACCTGAATCAGTGGCAATAAATTCAACTGTTCTGTCGTGTCTTTACCTCCAGGTGTCAGCGACCGGCCCGTGATATAGCGTCATCCCATCCATTTTGTACGTTACATGCTAGGATAGTCTTTGGATCACCCTGGAGAGGATAAGACCTTAATGGAAATGGATGGAAAGACAGAGGGATGGGCGCGAGCAGTGCGGCAATTATGCGACAAAACCTACTAACGATGCGGTGATGCAAACTCTGGTAAAATGGTAACAATGTGATGAAGCATGTCGTCAGAGCGATAAAGTGGCAATAGTGGGATAGAAGATGGATTGATGGGGGCTGGCGGGGGGGTGGAAGCGGAGAGGAGCAGATGCTCCAGAAAATCGTGCTCTTCAAAGCATGGAGCGGTGGGTCGGCCCAGAAGAGGGAACTGCGGGATCTGTCGACTTTGTAAGCAGGGCAGAAGGGAGAACCTTCTGGACCAGGGGACTTGGGAAGACGAGAAGCAGCAGGGGCCTCTTCTCCTCATCCACCCCAACCATTTAATTTTTTTTTAAAGTCTAACAACAAAGTAGGGAAAAGGCGTAACGTCTGAGGTAATTAAACGATAGCCCATCGCTTGAAAGGAGATTTTAGTTAAGGTCAAAGAAGCCGAGAACGGGAGGCTTTACGAAGCTTTGAGACGGAAAACCCAGCTGGAGTGTTATCATGGAATCAAGCATCATTAAACGTCTTTAAAGATAAGAGGATGATGCAGACTTGGTGTCGGGGAAGAAACTTTGAAAGCAAAACTTTGAGACTCTGTTACACATTTGGAACTTAATTATGAGAGAAAAACCCAGTGGCTTTATCAGATATTTCTAACAAAATTATTATTAAATTTAATTTCATATTAAATCTTATTCGTTTTATTGATTATCAGGGAGGACATTGTAATTTAATAAAGTTCACAAATGTTAAGTTTGTAATTTTGATTACTTACGAACAAAAATATGAAAGTACAAAACAATCTGAACTCCAATGTAATTATATATCTCTTATGTTTAATTACAAACACCATGATCCCCATCAGAAAGGGGCGACTCTCAGACACACAAGCAATTACACATAAATGCAGAAATACAGCATGACTTCCCTGGGTGTTACATCCAGATCCACAATGATTCCCGAGTCTCATACCCCCATCATTTCCACTAATTTTCACTTTTTACAAACTCCCCATATTTCGCGTTGATTTTTTGATTTACAGAGACGGATTTGAAAATCAGTTTCTGACATTTCAAATCCAAAAATAAATATATCACTTTGGCTTGCCCCGCTAAATTACGCGTCTGTCAGGGATACTGATTTATTGGATTTTTTTTTTTAATATATGTACATATTGAGGGCATAATAACTCATTTGGTCTTAAATATTCCCGCATTTCACAAATGATATCATGTCAATAATGTGAAATATAAAAATCACAAAACACAGATAATCTGTCTTTATAATATTCTGTCACACGTACAAGCCGTGATTAACCAACAGTCACCCATAAACAAGCCACCAGACAGTTTCCTAGTGCATTTCTTATAATCTACCTTCAGTATCCGATTATATCTGATGATTGCATCCATTATTCTCAAGAGGACACTGATAGTTTTTGTCTAGCTATAGAGTTGCATAGTGATTTATGTTAATGGTCTAAATAGCTCCGACTGTGAGATATTTAAGCCGTTCTCATATTGAATGTTACATTGAGAAATCTATGGGGTGTAGCTATGTAGTAGGTATTTACACGACATTAATTATAGATTTATGTCCCACCCCTGCCGCCCCCCAGCAGCCAACCAACCAACCAAAGTGAGGGTTGTCCTACACTGGGAGGGGGATCTAGGTTTTATCTCCACTGCACCACATTAGGCATGTGCGGTGCGGCGGTCCAGCGAATGTGAATGGATTGCTCAGCTTTACAGTGACACCTGCAGTGTGGGGAGGGCATTACAGAGTCAAAGGTCAAAATGTATGCTCCAGGGGAGGGGTGGCCAATCATATCCACAAAGGGCCAAATATACACCATATGCGGGTTTTTGGGATAACCCTTAGGTCAGCTGTTCAAACCCAGGTGTGAAGACTCTTCAACCAATCAGTCCTCTAATTAGTAATTTAATTAGGGAGATGCAGCAAAAAGCCACATACACAGCAGCCCTTTCTGGATAAGATTCACCAGCCCTGCTCTGGGATGTTCTATAGAGATTGCATGGAGTGTACGTCACAGACACATGTATAAACATGGAGGAACACATGAGTTAATCATAGCCACCCCAAATGTAATTCAGAAACTAGTCAGTTAAAAAGCGGGGGAAATGAGACAGTATGGTTTACATTATTTTAAAAAAATGCATTATATATTGATGATGAATTTATTGAAATCACACTATTAAGCATGCTTATAAAGGTGCGATAGTTGTAATCAATACTTTTCTAACTTCCTCCTTAGCAAATTCCCAAAACTATTACAAGCAATTTCCCAATTTCACAGCCTAATGTTTACAGTATACTGTAATTCTGGCTGTCATGCTGGAAAATGTCTTCCGAAGATGAAATGAGAATGTTGATGAAGTTTAAACTTTGTGAAGTAGCCATGAATATTACCACATACATGCAAACACGTATGCCTACATTTACAGCATGTCATCCCATGAGCCTTTTCGTTTTTAACTTATTTTGACAAGCAGTGGCCTTATGAAGGATTAGAATTTCTTATTTAGCTTTTCGATGCTGAATAGATGAAGCCTAACACTAGTTCTTGCCTCTTTAAAGAGGTTTTGGGCTATAGGTTTTTTTCCCCCATTAGAGAGGTAAGGAGCATGTGTTCCCACACGAGGAACCACTTCAGGGATGAGAACATGAATGCAGCAATGGACTGAGTGTTGCCTCAGCACCATATTTGTTTGAATAGAAAGGAACAATGTGAAGTTTTTTTCCGGTGACTGGAGCATCAATCCTGCCACCAACCCCTAAGCTTTCCCTGTATGTTGGAGGACCTCCGTGTAGGGCTGGATGTAGATTAATGTCATACCCAAGATGAAGTTAAGGGCCTTGCTCAAGGGCCCAATCGTACGGAAACACACACAACAGTCAGCGGTTTAGCAACTTTCCAATTGTCAGTACGCATCCCTAGTCTCAGAGCCACCGCTCCAGGCATGATAGGGGCACCCATAAAGAGTAATTTAGACAGATCCAGAACTCAGCGAGAAGCAAACTTAAAGGCCGCCCTGACTGTTTTGTATCATGACCACCTGCCTCTTGTTTGCTGCCGAAGTCTCGTTAAGGATACACACAGCTGACAATAAACACCATTCTGTAGCCACGGAAGCCAAAGTCCCAATCCTGACACGCTATCGTCGCTTGACAGTAGCAGCCCCGAATAAAAAAGATTTAATAAGAAAGTGTTCCAAAAAGTGTTCTCATTGTACCACCCTTCTGTCACATTTCTTAACTTGCGTGTCTTAACTTTCTGTTCTTCAACTTCCTTCCCAAACTTTGCTCCTTGCAGCCACAGGAGAATTTCCATCTATCAGTTAAATATGTATTATTGGCCACACAGACGTGTGTGTGTGAACCGTATGTGGGACGTTATTCTGAAAGGTCTATTAAGACCACAATAACCTTACAGAGGGAACTTTTTGTAGAGACAGACTTCAGACTTTTAGTGAGGAGGTCGCCCTACAATGTTTTTTTTGCTCTAACTGACAACCTGCTGAAGGATGATGGCAGACAGTGTTGCACAGAAAATGAAGCAAAATAAAGTAAAACAACAGCTGGCTCATCGTTGTCCTCTTAGCTGCATGAAGGCTGATATTCCCCACGGATCCGGCTGAGACACCTGTAGGGTTTGCTTGGGGACCGGCGCCGCGCGAGTCGCATTTCGGGAACGGGGCAAGGCATGTCACTTTTCTTCACTGCCGTCAGGGCTGTTTATTTAAAACCCGAAGGTTTCACATTAAAAAGATTGACTTTAGCGTTGTTGACGGAACAGATGAAAAATGGCGGAAAACAAAGGGGAAGGACCCAAGGCTAATGTGACAGTCGCTACGGCTTTCCGTGTCAGCCTGGTGAGACACATCGGAAGTTTTTCAGCCTTAATAGCGTTTGGCGAATGGCTGTATTATAAAGCATGTGTAGCTCCTTGGGGACGCTGCTGCCTCCATTGAGGTCTTAGCCTCGCCTTGGTTGGGTCAGACGCGGATTCGCATTTTCTCAACCTCCCTCCAGGGTTGCCCGCTGAGGTGGCCCCATAATTGTCACGCAACCCGTTTGTTTTACAGACGCCGTACGGTAGCAGAGATGCAGAGAGAATGACACTTGGGATTTTGCCGAGTGAGCCTTAAGGAACTGTTTTTATTATTAGCCTTAAGATATAGTCCAGCTAGCTACAGAGCAGCAAGTGTTTTATCGTCCGATAAAATAAATAGTAGGTATATTGCGTCCCTGTTTCTCTATAGTATCTCTCTCTATATACACTGCAAATCCATCCGTCTTCTAAATGGATCAATCCAGTAGGGCGTTATGGTGAGGGGCTCATCGTGAAAGACGCGGAGCGAGAAGCAGAGGATCCCCTGGACAGTCTCAAGGCACCCTGCGGGTAATTTAGGAACACCGAGCCCGCTAATCCACATGTTCTTAGACGGCGGGAGGGAGGCAGACAAGCTGAGGGGGGTAGGCATGGAGACTCCGCACAAGCGAGGAAGTGGAGGCAGGAATTACACCACCAGCCCTGGCTATATTACTGCGCTGCCATTTAAAATATAATATTCAAACGAATTTATATGAGGCTTTATAATATTTTCATATCTCCTGTTTTTGATCTTTTTTGTTCATAAATTGATTGTTCCTGGACTGGAATTTAGTATTCAGGTAGAATTATTGATATTTCAAATTGTATTGAGAAAAATTGCTGAATAAAATTTAGGCAACTCTTGCCTGACTGAGTACACCGTATTAATATTAAAATACATTTAATATATAAAAATACGATTGCGATATTATTGCGTTTGATTGAACTTTTCCTTGTCTATTGCTGTGCTGCTTATCATCCAGAAACTTTTGATATGTTAATTTGTACAAGATTTGATAATGTCTGCTTATGTCTTCTAATGATATTTTTGATCATTTTTCATGTGGATCTCCTCCGCCGGGACACTGGGGAAGGTTATTATTTCCATCTGTAACCTAGGGTTACAATTTAAAATGGCACCCGCTTACATTTGGCCCATAATGTGTGTTTCTTTTGGGGATGATTTCCAGCAGATTTCCCCAGTCTTTTGAAGAAGATAAGCTGGCTAAGAGAAAATGATCATGGCACTGTTAAATTAGAGAGGATCTGCACCCTAACCCCCCAGCCTTCAAAGAACGATCTGGAATATTCCCCCAAAATCATTAGGAAGGTGCTGCTTTAGGCCTGCACTGCATACTCAGTGAGTCATCATTCTTTCTTCCGACTCCTGACACTCGTCCTTCCCCCAAGTGCCAAAATGTGCATGGGAAGACTTTAAAAGCCTGCAACAAGTGTTGCAACAATGCTACAGGGAAACGGCTGCACTATACGGCGATAACCGATTCAGCAGTTCAGCTTTTTATGTAATAAAGACTGCAAGCTTTCTTGGTCTAGATTACTTGCAAGTCATGCATCGCTCTGCTTTCATACTCTCTCTCCATCAATAGAAGGCATTATTATTATTATCAATAATATTATATATATTATTAATATCAATAATAATAATAATTATGATGATGATAAGTGAAAGTTTCTGGGGTGACGTCAGACCACATGGAAGAGAAGAGATCCCAGCTTAATGTCAAACTCTGCTGACCATCAATTTCAAAGTAATTTCCCATTGCTGTGGCTTATATTGGCTGAACCAGCTTCTTGTGCAGTGGCACGGACTGTGACCTTAGGAAAATGAAATAAACATCAGAATTCTCCGTGCTCTTACATTTTCCGGTGGAGCACATTGCAGTTTCTCTTCAAACAAGCCAAAAAGAAAAGACTGCAGTATGTTCTGTTTTCATTTCGAATGTCCATTTCAGCCTGAGCACTAAGGCCAATGTTCATGTAAGCGGTTCAGCCCTGACACAGTCCATCAAGACGTCTCAGGTGAGGCACAGCCAATGTCAGCATCGCATACGTCTGAACCACAAAAGCACTGGGTTTGTCAGCAACTTTGCAGCAATGCTAATAAATAAGACAAATGTTGCTTTTGAGAAAAAAAAAACATGAAATTGATTCAGTATGCAATTAAAAGGGACATTTTTGCTTCGTGGAGCACACGTGGACTTCCACTTATCTAACATGCATATGTTCGGATATGTTAGTGTATCTCCTTGGTGCACAAGTGAATCTCTGTTGCTCACACATGATTCTCCTTGGCTCACACGTGGTTCTCCGTGTCTCACACATGACTCTCCTTGGCTCACACATGACTCTCCGTGTCTCACACATGACTCTCCTTGGCTCACACATGACTCTCCGTGTTTCACACATGTCTCTCCGTGTCTCACATGTGGTTCTCCTTGGCTCACACTTGGCTCTCCGTGTCTCACACGTGGTTCTCCGTGTCTCACACGTGGTTCTCCGTGTCTCACATGTGGTTCTCCTTGGCTCACACGTGGTTCTCCTTGGCTCACACGTGGTTCTCCGTTTCTCACATGTGGCTCTCCGTGTCTGACACGTGGCTCTCCATGTCTCTCCGTGTCCCACACGTGGTTCTCCTTGGCTCACATGTGGTTCTCCTTGGCTCACACTTGGCTCTCCGTGTCCCACACGTGGCTCTCCTTGGCTCACACGTGGATGTCCGTGATGCACATATAGACCAACATGCCATAGCAGTCCTATACCTCCACTGCCGATCCCTTCCACGCGCATCGCTACACATTCATTTAAACCTACAAAACTTATTAAATGCAACACGGCTGAATTCTCATTTCCGATGTTATGTGTGCGCCTCGCACTGTGTGACCGACATAATTTCAGCGGCGATACCTTTCACTGATATTAAAATTTCAGCGTTCCAAAAAATACATCTGCAAATGATTTCGCTATCTTGCAACTGTAGATATTAGAGAGGAAGTTTTCATCAAAGTCCCAAATTCTCTTATACAACAAAATACAATACAGTGGGGCCCAGCTAAGCTGTGGTAGATTATTACATTTGTGGAATAAAGAAATATAGCATATATATGTAAGATACAGGAAGAAATCACCCAGACCAATTTGTTTGTTTTCTGCATCAAGTGGAGATTATGAAACAGCTGAAATAAATTAAAGGAAAATACATCAATTTGCTTACAAACAGCAAACACAGCTACAGAAAATCTTTTAAATATCGATTTAACTGATTATTATTTTCTACTGCCAATTAAGGATGTGACACAGTTGTCCTCGCTATCAGTTAACTTGGCCCTTCTCTTTTACCTGGTTTTATTATTGAAGTTTCTGCCATGTAAGCCCCGCCCCCCGCAGGATCCCAGATTACTACCACTAGCCGCATCAAAAAGATATTAAAGGCAGAACAAAGACAGTAAATCGCCCAGAGAACCGTTAGAGGAGAGCGATAAACAGTCAGCAATGTCAGCGACGTCATGAATCACCGGTTCAGAATTTTGCGCTGTCTAACATTCTCCTCTCTTTTCACGTGCATATCACTTTTTTTCCCTCTTCAGCCCTTCAGCTTCCCTGTGACACGGTAAGAAGGTTTCCGGCACGCTGTTTTATCTGGAGGTTTTATTTTATTCTGCTTTATTCTACCGTTTATTATTTTCCGCAGGTGTGACCCCCCTCCCCCACTCCCTCCACCCCTTTGTGTGAAGTTAGCGGTGCCCCCGCTACCTGCAATGCTGAGGTGTTGAATCGGGATGACAGGCTGTAATGAGAGCGTCTGCGGAGGCCGGAGCCTCGGCAAAGCCGCCCCCGCTCCGCGCTCACGTTAACGGAGCCCCGAGTCTTGGAGGTAGCATTATGCCGAGCACTGCTACACTACGATGCTCTATACTAACAAAACTCCAGCATTGTGTTAAATTGAGGCTGTTATTTCCAGATTTTACATGGTTTTCTCTGTATCGGCCCCCATCTCCATGCCCTGCTCAAGGTGAATATAAACCACACGGTTGGCTCCAGCCAGTCTCGGGGCCACCAGGTTTGTGGCCCCTTGTACTTATGGACTGTACACATGGGAGGCCCAGGGTGATGTGAACACTCCCGATGCTGATTAACAAAATAACCTGCAGATTATCTCTCTGTGGTTCCCTTCCCCCCCTCCCCTCGCATGCCCACTCATTTAAGGAACAGCACGATGGATTTCTAATAGGCAGGCCAGAATGTTCCATTTGAGGTCTCATCTTGAGACAAGCCACCTCAGCCCGGCTCACCCGTCTGGGAAAGAATCAAAAATAACCCCTGTGCTCCGCTTCCCAGGACACCCACAAATGGATGGTACAACGTGGTACTTCCTACATTTTCCAGAACTCATGACACGCACAAACAGCAAGCTCTCATGTTCGTATTTACACAGCGCAAATGGTGAAAATAATTCCCCATTATTTGCATTTAATTCTGTATTCCTATGTCTTTATTCAATTTGTTCCACATGCGGGTGGGGGGGGGGTTGTTTCATACCCTGTAAATGCTCATTGGAGTTATCGCTCTGTGGTGCGCTGAATTAACGCGCAGGTAAGCGGATAATGACACTCCTGTCGGCTCTGTAAGCTGATGTTGACGTTACAGCTCAGCACAGATGGAAAATCCCTGCTATTCACGCCGAGAGCATGAAATACTGAGTCTGGCAGGGGGGGGGGGGGGGGGGGGGGGGGGGGGGGGGGGGGGGGGGG
>JAODJX010000103.1:0-12275 GCA_026776945.1 Isichthys henryi | reverse complement strand
GGGAGGAGTTAAACACATGGAGCCTTCTCAGGAGAGAGACGTCGTGCCCGTTGCAGGACAGCGTCGGTGGAGAGAGGAGAGCGTCTTATCACAGGGACTCAGATCGCACTAATTTAGCGCGAGGGGGAAGTAGCACTGTATGTCAGATCCACCACTGCCACTCTGGTGGTGTCTCACAGCGGCTCCTTGTGAGACGGTACCTCAGTCGGAGGCTCTCGATGGGCAGAGAGCAGGGCGCTGCTCGAAATGGCTGCCCAGGGCAAGATACGGTTTATTGTCACGTTTATTTGTTTTCAGGGATTGCAGGAGGATCCCACGTGCCCCCGTCGAGAGGTACCCTTTGAATCTGAAGTGTACCCAGCCGTGTTTTTGCCTCCCTTTTATCTTTTGGATAAGATAGAAAGATAGTAAACATATTGTGTTGCCCGGGCAAGTTTCAGTGTGTATTTGTGGCCAAAGAAAGTTTCCGGCAGTGATATTGGACACAACAATCATTGAAAAGACATGGAAAGAACCACAGCCATACATGACCAGATGTGATGCTCACACAGCAAACCCAAGACCCTCATGGAGAGACTATTCATATATGACCATTGACCAGCCTGATTTTTCATACGTGTTACATACGTGTTATATGTTCCAGGCATGTTTCAGTATCCCTACACAGTTCACTATATATTACAAAATGAACTGCGGTTGTAGGCAAAATATTTTCCAGGAACAAATATGAAACATTTGATGCTGCTTATATTTTTCAATGTTGCCGGGCGTTTTTTTTTGTTCATTTTTCTGTTCTCAAAACAAATTTGATTTTAATTGAAACCTATATACAATAACACAAACAGAGGCTTAATTATACAAATGTTTCCTGGAGTCTCAGAGATCTCTGCACACAACAACAAAATAATGGGCTTTTTTTCTTCCCATCTTCAGCTTCGTAATAACGAAAAGCGCGAATTTTTCCGTTCATTATTATTCATTCCCACAAAGAATAACCATAAAAGTGCTTACAGGATGAACCTCCAGCAACTCCGAGAGTTCATCTAGTTAAGCAATATGAAAACCTTATTACTGCGATATTACAATTATGATGGAAAAGCCGCAAAATAAAAATAATCATAGAGAACAATAAGCTTAGCAGATGGGATTCATAAATGCATTATTGTAAAGGTTTTTTTGGGGGTTTTTTTTAATCCTGCTTCTTCTGACCACAGGGGTAGCGGATATTACACCGATTCCGCTTTATGTCTGCAGAGACCCCAAGTCAGTGACGCTTTTGGCCTTACATGGGCGTGATGTATGTACCTGGGCCTAAAGGTCTCACGTTTCAGAATGACCCTCATTCTTTTTTATTTTTAAAATTGAATTTCTGTCTCCATTTTCTCCATCGTGTCACCTTAGCCGATCTGCTTAGGAATTGATTGCTCTCCCGCTCGCTGACACGTAGAAAAAGCCCAGGGACTCGAGGTGCTTCGTGTGCATGTCTGCATGCGTCGCTCGATGTATCCCGTGTATGTGCACGTTCTTGCGACCCCACGTGTCGCATCTCTGTATCATGTGCTGCATATCGTCGCCCGTCAACAGCGCAATTAGACGCAGTATTCTACAGCCAGAGAGCTACAAAGTTCCTGAATTGATTGTTAGTGCTGTCAGTCAGTTGCCTATGGAGGGTGAGCATGCCACACTAATTGGTCTGAGTATTCTTGGACAAAATAAATATTCATGTCCGTGTGCCATCGCTGACTCCTTTGAGATGCGTCAAGTTGTTTTACCACTGGTGAAAGAGTTATAATCAAGGTCTCAACCTCAACGGCGCTGTTTCTCATCCTGAAGCCGAGCCAACCACAAATCGAGGTTCAGACCCTTCACGGCATTAATATGGACTCGACATGTTTTAAATACATCAGCATCTTCTTAGAATACACAGTAAGCATGCCAACCGATCCTGGCTTGGCACTTCTTAATGGGTCTGAAGGATATATTTTTTTTTTGCATTGCAACTTAGCAGATTTCTCAAGCCGAGTCATAAGAGTTAAACAATTAAACAAGAAGACTAGAATCCAGCACCTAGGTAACAGTTCATATTTATGGTGGTTAGTGTGTCGCTTAGTGGGCTGGGCCACTATGGGGTGTGCTTATGATCAGTAGGTTGATCATCCCATCTTCAGCAGAATAGTCACATGCCCAGTTTGACTTTGGGGAAGGGCCCTCAATCCTTGGAATGCCGACAGGGTGTCAGATTAATGGCCTGACCTTGTGCTCAAACCTCAGGCTTTGCTCTCAACTGTATAGATCTACGTCTCAAAGGATAGCAAAATGAGATATGCAGAAGGAGTCATTCCGACGTACGCATACGTACATAAAGCTGTTTCGTGCGTCAGAATTTGCTGTCAGGGTTGCTTGGCACATAGTGGTCTCTGCCCAGGAGCCCACAGGAGGAATCCCACCTGGTTACTGGTGCAGGATGTTAATCCCCATCTGTGAAGCATCAGCAGGGAAACTGGCCGCAACTCGATAGGAGCTTGGAGCTCCGAGCAGATAGCATGAGGCAGCAAATCTTTGTGCCTCTTCCTTCTAAAACTGACTTCCAAAGTTGTTATAATTTTATTTTCTAGCTGCCTGGGTCTAAAAACGTTCTCGCAAAGTTTGTCAGTCAGCAATTACCACCTCATTAGTCGAGCCCAAACAGCAAATGCATGTTGTCGTTCTTTATAATCACACGGCACCCTATGCCTCACCGCTTTGCCCTTTGTCCTTTGAGTAACCAATACACCAGGGCAGTAATTGCAAAAGTGCTTCTTTTCAAATAAATGACAGCCTTTCTCGCTTATTTGATTATTGTTTGTGATTACTCATCCATTAGGAGTAGCCATTCAGCAGCGTTTTCACACCTTTATGTACTTTCATGGTTTGTGCATGGTTGCATCTATATTGCTGGAGATCTCTTGGTTGGCATGACACAGAGGCCCCTGCTGTTACAGGATGGGCTCAGCCGGGGTGAAGGGGCATTATTGTTTACCTCACATCTCATCCTTGACGGCTAATTCCTGTCCACTTCATAGTCTGTTGTGTTGCATGGCACTGCAGGTTAGGACTGGATGCCTATGATCAGAAGGTTTCTGGTTCGAATCCTAGGGCCCGCAGAGTGATGTCACTGTTGGGCCCTTTAGCAAGACCACCGGAAGCTCCAGGCACTGGCAGATGCTGCTTTCTCAAGAAATGTATGTCGCCTTGGATTAAAATCTTTGCTAAATAAATCAAATGTAGATTCAATGCCGGCAGAGAGATCAGTGAAAGGTCAAATGGAGAAGAGCGAAACACAAAACGCACAAGGGTGTGGAAAATGGTCTATATTCAAGATGACTTCTCCCTTTCAGTGAGTCAGTGGTAGGTGCTTGGAATTGGGGGGTGGCATTAATGAATAGGTAAACCTGGCCTGACAGCTCTTCTGTAGCCCTGTTTGTCTCCAGTCCCCTCTCTGCCAGCTCCCAAAGGCTCCGTGTATTCCGGGCCCCTCTGTGATCTCCATGACGACAAGCAACAAATTGTTTTTGACTCTGGAAAAATCAAACAGCTTGTTGTTTTTCCACTTTTAAGACTGGTGTGGATTTTGATTGAAAACAACTGCACTTATTTTTATATTTCTATAAAAGAAGCAAATCAACTTAGAAAACTGGGCAGCCGGATTGCAAATCTTATTTCATAAATGATTAACTGTGATTCTATCTAATCTTGAAGAGTGCAATCTATAAATAAATGAAAACGTAACTCAATTGAAAATAAATTTTATTTAGCCCGTAACCTTACGTCAATTATGGGTGTAAATGCGTGTAATGCTCTCTGTAAATATGTTTGGGAGTGTCTCAAAAATGAACAATTGTTACTGACAAATAGATTTTTTTCATTATTGCCCACAGCCGCTTCTGTTACATACGGCTGTTTCTTACCGCAACAACGATGCATCCATTTTGTGCTCGAAAACGATTTTCCCTGTATCGTCAGGAAGGACACACTTACTCCTCTCTCACCCACCATTCTCCCGAGTGTAAAGCGGAGCCATCCAGACCAGTGCCCTTGAAATTTGCAGCACCGAACAAAGCAGGTTTTAATTACATAATCGACCAGTCATAATCATCCATTCTCACTCTCCAATTGGATTAAGCCATAAAAATATGGTAGGGGGGAAATAAAATATGCAGAACATACAGTGCGGTAATCAAGGGCAAATTTGCAATATGCACAATTTAATGAACTCCCCCGCACGCCTACTCTAGCTTATTCCAGTATTCCTGTGTGAAATAGTTTTATTAAGTAGTGTTCTTGTTTTGGCACCACTATGTCCCGTGAAATTTGCATTGTGAGTCATCCGGGCTCCCAGCCTTCGACCGAGGGGAATTTTATTTTTTATTTTTTTAATTTGGGGGTTGTGGGGCAGGGGGGTACCCTAAGAGAACCCATTTCTTGGAGGCATGATCTCCTCTGGCGAATTGTGCTCTAAATGTGAGAGAATGTTCTGGAAGCTCTCGCCTTTGGTCAAAGGAGAACAAAAAAAATCCTTGAAACGAAGCATACCTTTGCAAAATTCATAATAAACAATAGTAAGAACAATGGTTTGAATATTCATATTTATAGAGGGTGACAGTGAACCTGCAGCATTCCTACCAGACAGAATGGCAGTCCAAGTATCATGCTTCGTTCACTGAAAAAAATACCCGTATTGTTTGCTTATGTGCCGTACTGGATATGGGTCCTACGTCTGCAGGTCTTCCAACAAGACCTAGTTGGATCCTCCTGCGGACCCTGTCCGGGACTCTGGGTCACCCTCTGGACTGCATGGATGATCAGGGCGGTGTGGCTCGCTGCCCGTCCATCTCCCAGGACTAGCTGTTGGATCGGGGTCGTGCAGCTGACCGAGCTCATATACCAAGTTTCTAAGGAATCCTGCTCGCTCTTCGTGAATACAGACTGTTTAATCCCACCACATGGTAACCTGGTTACTTATTACTGAGGAGGGAGAATTTTCGGAATTGAATAACAACAACAATATGTCACTGGCAACATATCTACATCTCTACCATTAGAGATGGTTTATAAAAATGCTATTAAATGCCATTATTAGAATGAATATTACTAAAACTACCGTGACATACAGTAGACAAGAATAAGGAGTTTTAAGATGATGTATGAATTAATACAAGTGGTATATCTGTACTGATCTCTATGATAAACAGCAAAAATTGATTTTTTTAAGAATCATCCACTTTTTTCAGTGTCATTGTATCAAATTTGCATGAAAAGCGATACCATTGTCTTATGAAACAGACGCAGACATGATTATTTGTCTAGTTACTTTTTCAATAGATTCCTAAGTAACCTAATAGATCCCTAAGTGATATACTGGATTTACAGCTGTTAACTAACGTACCCCAGTCATCGTGTTATGAAAGAGGGTATGTAAGACTTTATTTCCTTAGAGCACAAGAGATGCAGCAATGAAGACTCCAGAAAATATTAGAGGCGACGTTTAGTTTTTGAGAGGATCAGGGATGGTGTCATGCCCAGTCTGGCTAATCGGCACCTAAGTTCTGTCTGCGCCAGAGGTGAGCGATAGTCATTACAGATTTTAAATTCCTTTGATGTCACTTTTTAGAGCGTACAAGAAGTTCAGTGTAGCACTTAAGGGGGGTGTTGCGTGTCTCGCTGGTGACAGGAGGTAATTTACAGTGGAAAATGAATTTTAACTACAAAGAGCATTTCTATCAGCAAACGGCTGGAGTTCCACAGCCTGGGCGCTAACGGTATAGTCCAGGCTTCCGTCTTCTCGCCTCTGATTTTTGACTGAATACAGTGTACACAGTGGACCGTTTCACTAGGCATGAGTTCCTCGGGAGAAGAAAGCACCTTCATCTGTAAACATCTAATTATTTCAGTAATAGCAGTTATATTTAAATTATTAAAAAATACTGACTTTCAGGTGCAAGTGTGGGGTATTGCTGTCAAAGCGATCTCCTGTAGGCTGTTACATTGCCCGAGAGCGCAAAGGTGACGCAGTAGTACTGAAGCAGTAAAATATTTGCATAAAATTGACAGCGAGAGCACGCTAATGCTGCCAAGGAGGGGCCGGTCGCCTAGCGATGGAGCTGGCGGGTTTGATTGGGGAAGATCGTTTTGATAAAAATGCAAGACTGGCCCTGGGTGGGCGGCGAGGGAGGCAACACGATTGTGTAGCTGGATATTCAAAAGCAGCCTTTATTCTTAGATTCTGATGGAAAAGATCTTGCGCTAACGGCAGGCTAAGGTCACAGCGTGATGGGCAGTTCCCACAAGAACGCGCTTATTTAGCAAAGCAAAGCTCTTCGCAGTTTGCCGCAAGGGAATTTTGGCTGGCGTTCTCATCGCATACTCAGAGTTCCCAAGCACCCATCTGATGCGCGAGCGATTAGCTATCCGGTCCCGCAGCAGTGACTTTGGCATAGCCTGTCAGAAGATATTAATGAATTTGGACAGGATGAAAAATAATGATACATACTGTATATGAGTCAGCTATGAGTCACCTGGAACCATGAGTCTGTCACTGCAAGAAGGAATCAGATTTTCCGGCGGCTAAGGTGGAAGGGATGGATAGTGAGAAATCAGGACAAAGGTCTAGAATTGAGAACTGGACTGCAAACCAGATGTAGCTGTGAGGATACACATTAATACTTTCATGCGGCTGGAAGAGAGGAACTCATTTCTGACGCCTTTTAAGATTCACACACCGATTCATAGCCGAAACTCGCAGAAACTCAGATTACCTAATGAGAGAAGTAACTGACAAGCAGGAGACGCCATAAAAAAAATATATATATATAAAAACCCAGAATGTGATGGAGAGCTTTCTCAGCTTGAGTTTGGGATTCATTCTCCATCCATGGAGCAGAACGGCGAGGGAGTTCTTACAGTAGAAGATGCAGGACTCTGATACTGAAGATAGCTCTCCAACCTGGAGTAGAAAGTACCCAAGGAACCACTTAGAGACCTCATGGGCCTCATTTAGCACTCAGTCTTTGTTGATACCAACTCGGGTATAACAAACTGAAATACTAGCAATGGAATTCAGAAGCCAATTATTAATGTATGGATAAAATGTATAAGTGCAGATCTGCAGCTCCTTAAAAATGTTAGTTTAGCCGTATATTTTCTTAATCTTATTTGTGGAGCCGGATATTATATTGCAGGAAATGAAGCACCGTGATGAAAGGTGCAACCCTAAAGGCTTGGCTGAGACGTGAATTAGCAAGCTTTGACGTAGCATGTCTGCTCCCGAACTTTACCCAATTTCTGCATTTTACTTAATCCCAACTTAATCCCAATTTACTTAATTTCACTACAGAAATTAAAAGGTATGAAGGATAGCAGTTCCGAGAAATAGGGAGTTTTCCACAGCACAATTGCGTGATAAAATTTTGCTAGTGTACCACATTTCATACCGAAACCAACTGGCATCCAGTCCAGGGTGTTCCCCTGCCTCATGCTTAACACCGCATGGGATTGGCTGGATTGTACTGGATAGATGGATGACATTCAACAACTATTCAAAATGTTATTATCGGGAACCCTATTTTCTCTCTGAATCATGCGTTACTACAATGGTTCGTTTTGAATAACTTTAATTTGAACTGAAATAATTTCCCTGCCTGCAACACAATAACTGCAGTGAGAAGCCCAATTAATATTAAGCGTCCAATATGATTGTATTCTTATAGTTAAATTTACTTACCGCGCCTGAACGGCAACATAAAATGAATTAATACACTTTGTACTGCTTGGTAAATGCACACACATACGACCTAAAGCTATAATGTACAGTATGTATTACTCCAAATGAATTAGATAATAATCCTGGTGAATAATTAGACTGATATTACAGTAGACAAATCGCTGTGTAGGCTGCATGCACAAACCATGCGACAAATTAGGATCCAGCAGACTCACGGCAAAATTCACATCCCCGCAAGAAGATGCATTTGCATAACTTCCTGCGCCACTGCGATCTGCAAACAATGCGAGTGCGCAGGCCCATTATGTGTGTCGGAGTCGTGGCCCTGCAGCCGGGAGACGAAAATGACTTATTAAACCAGTGGAATTGGAAAAGCTCCCCGGAAAGAGTGAATCCGTGCACTTATTATAGGTTTTGATTGCTGGAAAGTATGCCAGACAGCTCCATTGATATCACGCCAAAAAGTGTTTAAGACTGGAGGAGCCGTAAATAGCACTGTGAAGGGATGCAGAAGCGACGATTGAAAGTAGCGAGCGAGGACATACTGGAATGCATTACACAGCATGGTAGCTGCCATTAAGTTTGTTGTACTGTGGATCTTAGGAGGAGATGCCCATTCTGTTCCTTTGGCGCTCCCCGTTCAACCAAGGAGGGAACGAGTGCATGCCCAAATCCTTTCCAATCCCCAGCACCAAGAGTGACACAGATCTTGGTAAGTGGACAGAGCAGGGCCGACCCCAACCCTAAGTGAAATTTGAATTAGGGCCCTTTTAAATAACACACACACATATACCACAGGCTGATGAGGTTCACTAGTTGCCTCTGGGTGCCTTAAGACAGAACATACACACAGTCGAGGCTTTAAGGGAATCTGGATGATGGGCACTCAACATCCCAGCGGGGAGTCGGGGGGGTGGTCTGACACTGTATTTATGTGTTTCATAATCTGGTGGGCCTTCAGTATGGATCTCAGGTGGAGGGTTAGCCACTCTGTGGTCCTTCTCCACCCAATGCTCTCACCCAAAGTCAATAACGGAGATCTGAGTCAATGAAATGGCACTCCGAAAGAAGACCCCAAACTGATACATAGACAAGCCATCAAGAGGGGTGCTGTCAAATGACTGGGTCAACTGTTAGCCTTGTTGCATTTCTACTCCAGTGAACAGACACAAACATGGGATTGTGGGTAGAAGCCAGTGACTTTATAACCTCAAATCCACTTCAAATGCTTGATTCATACACCTTATTGAAACTTCACATCACATTCCATTCACCCTCTCAACGTACTGAAGTTTTACCCCAAACGTAACTGCGAATAGTTTTCTTTAGATTCTTTAGTTTTCTTTATATTTGCTTTTACTTCTTTCTCGATCTTTTGTCGTGCTCTGCAATGTCCCTTCTAAATAAGCGAGTGACCTTTTTTGGCAGAGTAAACTGTCTGTCGACAATGGACTCCAATATTTCACACATAACACTCCCGTAACCTTTTACAATTCACATTTGCGAAGGGGTTTTGTTAAGGACTGAATCTCCCTATATTGATGGAACACAGCCAAAGATAATAAAAGCCTATTATCTATCTCTATAGGAAATTATATAATTATATGCTAAGTGGAGCATTAGCGGAGGCTAGCAGTGTTTTTGCAGGTTGGTCATAATGCCGGTGCTTTTTGTTCACAGGAAAAGTGGCTTCTCCGCTCGGCCCTGATGTTGGTGCAGTCATGGTTAGAGCCACTGGTCTAAATGCAGACAACCCTCGGTCACTACAGCGATGCCCCTGCTCAGCAAGACCAAGTGGGTGTCAGACTAGCTGTTGAGCCAGGAGCAGGGTGTTGTGGTCCTCATCAGGAAGGTCATCATCGGCCCAAGTTGCAACGTACGACATTCCTGGTCGTCCTGTGTATTCAACGTGTGTGTGTGGGAGGCGTGGTATGTGATACTGAGCTTGTGATTGGTCCATTGATTCACTTCTTCATCGAAACATCCTAAGGTGCTTTTGGATTTCCTGAGACATTTCAGTGCCCCATTATGAGGGAGAATCTAACAGAGCAAAGGATTTTCCAGATACCTTTCCCAATCTTTTCAGTAATTCAACAAAAATAACTATACTATACTAAACTATACTATGCTACACTATACTATACAATACTATACTGTGCTACACTACACTGTGCTACAATATACTATGCTAAGATTACGTAAAAGGTTGCTAAGGGGGCATTTCCCATATTTCCCCTATTGCTGTCTCTCATATCCTCACTTTTATAAGCTTTTGGATACTTGTGTAATTAACTTCTAATATTTCGTGCTGGGCTGGCGCCCTGCAGCTGGGATGGTACGCCTAAGCCTTCATTTGTGAATCTAAATCAGTTTCTCTCTCTGCAGTGACATATTTAACGAGAAAAATTAAAAAAAACAAAAAAAAACAAGGTAGTGCTCCAGTGGATGCACTGGAAATACCTCCCGAATGTTATAAATTATTGAGGTTTCTGCAAGGGAGTCGTTCAGATATGCATAAATCTGAGCTGCACAACATTAGCTACATTAAATCAACTGCAGTCTCCCACTGGTGCATAAAAGTGCCCCAGTTCTGTTGGTCTAACCTTTCAGGACGCCAACTTTGCCTAAGTCTCTATGGAATCTCTCGGTGGTGTCAGGGTCCATTCCATACAGAAGTCATATGGGGGGGTGGGGGGCACGGTTCTTCTCAGATGCTGGACGAGGGCATGCTGACGGCCGGCGAGTACGACCGGAGCCCCGGGGGGCTATGACACACACCCCGAGATGCAGGAGTCCATCCTTGGGAACTACACGGTGCTCTCCTGTTTCCAGAAGGACGCCCACAAGATGGAGACCTTCCTCAAGCTTCTCAAATGTCAGCAGACCGAGAAGTTCACCTGCCTCCTGCTCCGGCCTTGCCTCCCTCGCTGCCCCCATCGCTCTTGCCTGCCGAAGTAAATACTGGAGTCACATTCAAACGCATCTTTCTTTTACGTCACTAGCTGACAGCTAATTCTTTGTCTAACCCGACTGCATTTAAACAGCGCCCCCAAATTGGGCATGCAAAAACACAACGAGAGAAAAAGATGCGGGCACCTCACCTTGCCCTATTTTGTTTTAACACAAATTAGCAAAATGCTACATAGGTAGAACAGGCTTGGGGATTTCAGGACATCTGCGTATTTTTAAACTAGCGTGGGAGAGCAGGGAACAATCTCGCAGGATCATTTGCATGTGGCTTCTTTCTGAAATTTGCATATTTTTACCATTGATTTTCGCATCCCTTTGTTCTAAACTTGAGTTTGTATTCCGCCCTGGTTTTATAGCACCCCTCCCCCCACCCGACAATTCAGTCACCCCCTGTGAATTCCCGCAGATTTTTTATTATTATTATTATTATTATTATTATTATTTTTGTTTTTTCTCCTGCAACTGAGCCACCTTAACATTAGTAACATTAGCGAAGACAGAAGCACGTCAGCAGAGACGTGAGAAACAGCGGCGATCAAAGGCAAACCGCATGTTAAAGTCTGAGGAGGCTGAGGGGAAATGTTCTGTCAGGGAACGTAGGTGTAGAAATAAAAATGCTGTAGGGGGGTGACTCATTCAAACTGAATCGGAAACAAGGATTATAATCATCTTTTAATGGATAACTTTGTTGAACTTAAGTCTCATGTGACATTAATCTTTATTACCATTCATTTTACTGGTGTGGCAGCCTGATTTTCTCATAGTGTCAGATGTTATTTCTGCTGACTCCGAGGAAGATTTTAGTTTGAATATGCATTTACACTTTTTTTTGCCGAAAGTGTGAGGTGCGATACTTTGGGGAACCAAATAAACCACCCCAGCCGGTGATCAAAGCCATGACCACAATATCTCTCATTAAAATATCTCATTACGTCCTGTAACAAACTCCTAATTAGTGCATGGTGGCTTTTGAGTTTGCGCTGATAAAAATAGATAATTAGTCGGCATGAGATGAGATATTTTATACGCATTAATGTTAATCAGGAAGTGGTTGGTTCATCCAGAGATGTTTACTTACATCCTGTCTGCTTTACAAATCATAGCAGAATTCTGTAAATATACAATATTGAATGCACACATCCATCCAGTAATCATTCATTACCTCAACCTCATACTCATTACAAGCTGAGCAGCACATGCTAGGGGAAACGATGGATGGGGTACCACACACACACACACACACAGACCTGTACTCATATCTTTGTGGGGCCTGTTCATTCATTTATATGGGAAAAACCCTAATCCCAACAATGACAACCCTAAGCCTAATCCTAACCCTAACCCCCACCCAGCCCTTAACCTTAAGCATCCAAACAAAACGCAGGTCTTTTGACATGT
This sequence comes from Isichthys henryi, assembly GCA_026776945.1. Taxonomy (NCBI): domain Eukaryota; kingdom Metazoa; phylum Chordata; class Actinopteri; order Osteoglossiformes; family Mormyridae; genus Isichthys; species Isichthys henryi. The sequence continues at coordinate 148 of JAODJX010000103.1, read as the reverse complement.
GAAGTTTTTTTTATTACAGGCACAGATTTTTTTATAAAATTGATTGCTGAAAAAATGGTCCCCATAATGTCAAAATAATAGGTTTTTATTACATTGTGGGGATATTTGGTTTCCACAATATAATGTACACCTGGACCATATATATATA
>JAODJX010000102.1:865362-875899 GCA_026776945.1 Isichthys henryi | reverse complement strand
AGTATTCTTGTGAAATTACTTCCCCAGAAGGAATGTGGCACTACCACAACTGTTAGTCACAAGGTTAGTCATAGGCGACAGTGTGTGTCCGTGGGCTCCGTCAGAGCATGCTGACGGGCATCGGGGTAGCGGGGCGGCAGAGTTCAGCTCTAAAAGGAACTTGTTGATGGCTGAACTGCTTGACGAATTATCACAGACCATTCTATCTAAATGCAACATTTACCCTAAACATGGTATTTAAAATTGTAACCTGCATAGATTTTTTTTTTTTTTAAATCAAAGCATGTTGCCATAGACACGTTTGTCTGCGTTCGGACAGGCTGACAGTCCCTGATGTCACTGATCAGCAGGAGTCAGCCTGCCTGAGTCTGATACATTCCGTTTAGGTTTATGAGCAGGCTGTGCGACTGGAGCTAAGGTCAATTCAGGCATTACAAACACGAGCAACAAGATACAAGTACATACACACACAAAGAAGCACGTACAGTCAGACTGATGTGTATAAACGTTCACACAGTCAGACACGAAAACACGCCAAATGCACGCCAACCACACACACGTATCTCTGAGGTCCTGTCCAGGGGACAACGCTGAGTGACCAACGAAGAGCAGAGCTCTTCGGCATTTTCTTGCCACTTCCGAGAATCCACAGAGGAGAGCAGGAACACACATGCAGGCACGCTACACTGAGGTCAGCGCTGCCCCCTGGTGCACTGGAGGGTGTCTGTCTCATCAGGGGCAGCTAATTAACTAGTCGTTTTGACACCACTGACGTCACCGGGAGTCTCCTGGCGGTGAGTCACCCAGCCTCGAGGCGCCCCCAGCTGTTTATGATTCCAGAGCTACCAGTTCCCACGCATGCCCCCGCCTTCCCCCCCACCCCTGCCCCAGTCTGGATCCTGCTGGCTGCCTGGCCTTGGACCTGACACCTGCGTCATGTGCTTTCTAGCTCCTTATGGGTCTCTGGAACACATGAGACCCTCATTGGCTCAGCCGGGCAGGGGGCGTGGTCAAGTCGCAATTGCACTTAATCACTGTAGCTGCACCATGCCATTTTATTCTTGCATAATTAATTTGTTTCCCCCCAACAGTGCAGATCGAGGGAGTGTTGCTCTGCATTGTGGCAGCAGTGGTTACCTCAGCGTTTATGTGGGGCGGACGGACAGGAGGGCTAGAGCAGTATGTAGAAGCCAATGTGGATTACGCACCGCCACCCTCAGGGGTCCAGGCCATTCCGCTGATTCAATCGTGACTCAGGATGCGGGCCAGAGCCGTGCGGTTTCATTCATTCATAAATCTCTCTGCTGTCTTCTCAGGAGGGTGCGGAGGGGGGGGATTGGGCTGGTGACGCTCTCCCCCTTGGCTGCCCTCGGTTACGGCGGACTTTATAAAAAAGAAGGAAAACAAACAAAGACCTGTGTTAAATTAGCTGGTGTGAGTCACGCGTGGAATGCGGGCTCCGCAGTCAGCAGCAGCCTGTTCCGTCTTCAAGGGCACATCTGTCAGCCATTGTCTCTGAATGAACTGAAGCAATTAGCCAGTCCTGTCACACAGGGAATTAAAGTAAACATTTCTGTGTATTAAAACGCTGTATCGGCCAGATTGATAGGCTATTGTTACCACGCTTGGCCGCAAAACAAGAGCATTGCGTTCGAGTGTTCGAGTGTTTTTTATGCTTTCTGTGAAACACAGCAGCCAGTTTTCGTGATTCGAACCCATGACCTTTCAAGCTTCAACCTCATGTCTTTAACAGCTACGCCACCTACTGTCCTGTGGGAGAACTGGGATTTCCCGGCCTGAAGTTGGATGGGGCATGGCGATAGCTGTTAATGTAAACAGAACATCTATTTGGCCGGCGTATGTTTGCGTGGGCATGTAAACATCTCCCGCATTCTTTAAGCGCAGATGCTGGGTGTGTTTCTGGGCAGTGGGGCTGTTTACTGCAGCTGTGCCTTCAGGCCAATCTGCCTCTTGATGCTCTCTCCTCCTGGCCACCCAACTGATCCCTATTGGGGTGGGGTGGGGCCAGGGGCGGAGTCAGTAGTGGGATCAGGGATGGGGTCACGGGCAGGGTTGTAGTAGAAGTTTTGAATTTGATTCTAGTGACCAGGGTGCTTGTTGATGTTCACATGAATGGGAGACTGATCTGGAACGCAGGGCACTAGCGTGCTGGACGGACAGGACAGACACGACCTCAACAAGAGCGGGGAGCTGGGGACCCGAATCCATGACCCCCTGACCCCTGCAGGGACCATATTGTCACAGGTTCCAATCATTTTCAGTTTTGAACAGCAGGGTCTAGAGGAAATTCACCTTCATCCAGCAACAGAGCACAACGTTTTAAATACAAGCGATTTGGAGACGCTTTCCTTGTTAATACTTAGATGAAACAGCTGAGTAATTTTCTGGGGAATAACAGCTTAAGTACCCTATTTGGGGGGGGGGGCATACTTGGGGGAGGGGGGTCTGACTCAGACATCTTCTCTTAGGTTCAAGATAAACAGGCATTGGGATAGAACTGACATATGCTAGAACGCTTAAGAAAAAAAATCTTGCATCAGGCTGGCATTTTTGGGCAATTCTGCTTAAAAATAGTAGCTAGAGGCTCAATAGCTGTTTGGTAAGACGGGAACAAACAGGAAATAGTGACTGTAGCCTCAGGACAGATATCTACACTTAGAATATCTACACTTAGAATATCTACACTTAGAATCTACACTTAAAACTGTGTGAAGCACGAGTGCTAAAGTCTGTTTAAATGTATGATGATGTACGGGGAAGTACATAACTGGTACGCAAGTACGCGTTCACCTTTAAAAGCGATACTCGCGGCAATCGGTTGTAACAGCGCAAATGCGTACATATTTTATGCACATTTGCTCTCAGTTGACAAGAAATCATCATGCAATTTATGCTTTATATGCAAATTCGTACTTCATTTGCGGTATAAAGAATAAAATGCACAGTGATTTCATGCCTTGCCACGCGAACCGCTTTTAAAGGTGAATTCGTAATTGTGTACCAGCAATGTGCATTAGAAAAACAACACTAGCATTCAGTACTTATAATGTGGTTTGCAGTGCCTATAATTAAATAGTGGGTCTGGTTTCTCATAAGTCTTTTCAAGACCCCTTTTGGGGACCCTTGAGCATTTAGGTGGTTCCTGAAAGCGGTGGGTTGCTTGCTCGGTGCTTGCTGGGGTCCGGGTGGCCCCGGTGAGGGCCCGCCCCCCCCCCCCCCATGACTGCTAGCAGTCTTAAAAAAACACCCACAGTGTGGTCACACTCGCCCCCATGGAAAAGCTCGGCGGTCTTACGCTCCTTGCCATTCGCAGAGCTGAGGCCACACGCCTTGACAGAAGCTCCTTGTTACTCCTGAAATGTTAATACATTATCCTCTTACTTCTTTGACTTTACTTTATTTACTTTTAAAACACAGATGTCAGTTGCCTGTCTGCTTTGTGGGATGTTTTGTGAAAATAGCAGCTAAAGTAGTAACTTAAGCATGTTGACAGCAGCCCCTCTGGTGACAGGCTGGTATAATGGAAGGTCCTGTTTATTGCCCCTGGTGTCCTGCTTGGTGCCTGCTGTCCGTGCTCCACTGGCATTTTCACGCTTGTCTTGGTGGCGCCTCTCAGTGGCCGGTGTCTGCCTGACGTGCTGTTGTGTGTTGCTGAAAAACAAATCTACCGTGTTAAAGGCTCACCTGCCTCCCCCCCGCACTCAGTTTTGTAGGTCGGTTGCCTCCCTTGGGATTTTTCTTCAGCCACTATTCACCGCAGTGTGCCTCTCCATCCCAGGACAAGCTCCACCCCCCGGTATTCGACTGATTTGGTCTGATCCATCAATGGAAACGCCATGTCACCCAGAGACGGGTGAATGGGGACACTCTGTCCATGGGGGATCCTCCAGACAGTGGCATCACCTTTCTAACCCCAAACCCCTGACCCTCCCTCTTCACCACAACGCCCCCCTCTGACTGCTTCAGCACAGGGCTTTGATCATAGGAGAGAACATCAACATTTAGTATTTTTCGATGGCAGTTCATACAGCCGAACTAAGCAATACAAGCACTACGCTCAGGGTGCAACAGTAGCTTGTAGTCTGTGTCCATAATTATATGTCTTTAACCACTACGCCCCCTACAGCCTGCTCTTTGGAAGTTGCTGAAGGGAGGGTTGAATCAAAGAAAGAATTTTAATATATTGCTTGTCTCTATCTCATCTCGCCTCTCTGGCACCTCTGCGTTGATCTGCTGATAAAGGGTGCGGTAGATCTTGGAGGGGGGGGGGGGGGAGCACGGGCCACACCTCTGTCTCTCGGCTGAGCAGTTCCCCCTATCGTCCACAGAGCTGGAGTGTGAGGACGTGCCTCTACTCACCCCCGGCAGCAAGGAGATGATGTCACAGGCCCTGAGGGCCACCTTCAGTGGCTTCAGCAAGGAGCAGCAGCGGCTGGGGATCCCCAGCGGTAAGGGGCCGGGGAGGGCGCGCCTAGGCAGGCAGAGGGGCACTGCACCAGACACACATGTACGACGGAGGGGTAGCGGGCTCACACACTTAGTGACAGCGTTAAAAAGGACAGTAGCCAAAACCTCCTGCACCTCCAGGTCCCTGATGGATCTTCTTAACAGCGAGCTTCTTCTACAGGGATGTTCCGCTTGTGCTTTAGCGTTTTCCCAGGATAGCTCTGTAGCCCCCTACCTGGCACTCTTATGTTTACTAGCACGTCTCCATGGTGACAGCTATCTGAGCATGCAGAAGGCTGGTGCCTCGTGAAAGGATTTTGTCCCAGTTCCAGCTGGATGAGAGTGACACCTCTAACCCCCCCCGCCTCCCACCACCCCCAATGCTGCTGTGTCTGTACAGACCCTCTGCAGTGGAGCGAGAGCCACGTGGCAGCCTGGCTCATGTGGACCGTGAACGAGTTCAGTCTGCGCAACGTGGACTTCTGCCGCTTCTGTGTGGACGGCGCCACCCTCTGTGCTCTGGGCAAGGAGCGCTTCCTGGAGCTGGCACCAGACTTCGTGGGCGACATCCTCTGGGAGCATCTGGAGATGCTGCAGAGAGGTAGGCCATGCATTAAGGCCAGCACATCGTCCTGGGCCCCTCGGAGTGAAGAGCAGGTGTCTTCTGCAACAAATATTTGCAGAGCTTGTGAACTTCTCATAAATGTTAGTGCTACAAACTTTCTCGAACACAACATACCGTGTTAAGGCGTGTTAAGTTATGTTCTCTACCTGAGACAGAACGTATGAGATGGTTCTTGTTCTAAGTGACGCGCTCCTTGAATGTTTGGCTGCCTTTTTTTTTGCACAAACATTTCAGTGATGTCACACATCTGACCTGTAGTTCCCCTGTTTCCACTTTATCTAATACCTCGTCCTGGCCGCATTCCAGGCACATTTAGCGATTGCTTCACTCGCATAAATAGAAGCTTCCTGAAAACTGCTAATTTATTGAGCTGGAATGTAAATGTTAACAATCCAAAAATCATCCCTCTCTTAAGAATCCCTTTAGCTGAATCCCCTTAACTGGATCCCCTTAGCTGGATCCCCTTAACTGAATCCCCTTAACTGGATCCCCTTAGCTGAATTCCCTTAGCTGAATCCCCTTAGCTGGATCCTCTTAGCTGGATTCCCTTAGCTGAATCCCCTTAGCCGGATCCCCTTAGCTGAATCCCCTTAGCCGGATCCCCTTAGCTGAATCCCCTTAGCTGGATCCTCTTAGCTGGATTCCCTTAGCTGAATCCCCTTAGCCGGATTCCCTTAGCTGGATCCCCTTAGCTGAATCCCCTTAACTGGATCCCCTTAGCTGAATCCCCTTAGCTGAATTCCTTTAACTGGATCCCCTTAGCTGATTTCCCTTAGCTGGATCTTGAGCCAGTCTGATCCCTTGCCTTGGGTTCTGGCCTTTGTTCTTTGTCAAACCAATAATAGGATCTTCTGCTCCAGCTCTAATGCAGTGGCCGTGCTGAAGTAGAGCAGCACACAGACCCCCCTGGTGGTGTCTGAACCCACAACTGTTCACACTTTGACGATACATCATTCATCATGTATTAATGAGTGCAAAGCATGGGTGTTCTTCTACCTCCTCAGAAGGAAGCTGTTTGTTGTCAAGCATGCAGGGAGACCAATAAGCAGCCTAAGGTCACCTGATGAACTGGGAGACACTGAGCAGTGTTGTTTTTACCGCCCTAAAATTGTTCATTTGCTAACAATGGCTTGTCTCTCCTGAAGATGCGAAATATTTCCACACTGATGTGGTGAACCCCACCTCCCAGGATGCCTGCTATCCTTTGGATTATTTTGGAGGTAAGAGTACGGTAACATAGCATGAATTTTTGGTTTAGCTGATGAAATGTAGCTTTTTAGCTAACTCTGGAACAGCTACTCACTGTTCATTGTCCCTATCAAATAAAGCAATCATACAATAAACAAACAAGCAAACAATCAAAAAAACAAAATGAATAAATAATAAAAATTATAATATTATTTTTAATTAATAATATTAAACATATGCTAGCAATATTTAGGTACCAAGAATAAGAATTTAATCCAATGTACAGCTTTTAGTTTTAGCTAATAGTTTTTTATTTAATTCAAGATTTCATGCCTGGGCTTGATTCTGCCTGTGATTCGGTTTCGCCGTTACGTGACTCTATGCGCAGATTCTACTAATTAGATTAGCAAAAAGAAGGACTTTCATTTCTGCACCCCCAGGTTATGGCATTGAGCATGCCCAGTGCGTCCCGCCATCTGAGTACTCAGATCCAGGCTTCATCACCGAGTCCTACCAGATGCTGCACCCCATCAGCTCAGAGGACCTGCTCCCGATCAAATACGAGAGCACCCACGTTGGGATCCTCGACCCCCTCCCCAGGGACTACCTCCCCACCGTCAAGCAGGAGGTCGTCTCCCTCGACAACATGTGCGTCGGCCACATCAGCCGAGGTGAGGATGTGGGGGGGGGGGGGGCGGGACGCCAGAGGCCCGGATCCATGGCAGGGAGTCCAACTGAGAGTCCCGTGCCACTGAGATGGGGAGTCTGACCACAATGACTCTGATCGTCATTCTCTTTTACAACCCAAGTTTAATTACTCAACATGAGTGAGACTCCAACAAGCCAATTGCACCACTGACACATCAGGGAAACATTAAACGATAAGATCAAAACAATTTGTGAATAAATTAAAAAAAACTTTACCACTAACGAGAACCTCTACAGATGCCTGAGGAGAGCAGCGCGTGTTTTTCTCTTCTTTCTTCCAGTAAAGTGGTGACAGGAAGCACTTTGGTTTTTCTTAACTTAGTGCTAGTCCTGCTGTCAAGTGTAAGAAGAGATATACTCTTGTTGTGGGTTTATTTATTTTTTTTTAAATAAAAAAACTGCCCAGAGCTTCTATGCTCCCATGTCATAGCGAAACTTACAGTGGGTTTTAGCTTTGAGCACATTTCTTCGTTAGCGTGACGTGAGTGAACCATTGGGACGTGCCAAAGGCCTTAAGGCTCCCTGTAGAGTTAGGGGACTCCAACCACAACTCAATTTTGTTTCAGAGTTGGTTAGCCTGGTACACAGAGATGCATCTCAGCCTCCGAATCAGGCCGGTTGACTGGCAGATTGAGGTAGGCTCTGCCACTTGTGCTGACCTTCGGCGCCCAGGGCTCCCATGCCACAGATCCTGCGGCTGTCAGCATGCCGTTGTTCATCTCGTGGGAAATAATGCGAGTGCCAAACCCCAGACTACCTACACGTGGCTTCAAGATTTTCTATCAACGGTTAGCAGCATTCAATAACCAAATTCAGATTCTGCGCGCATCCGCGATTTTAGCTGCCCGTGCGAATTGCAGTTTTGTCAGGGTGGAAATATTGAAACTGGACTCAACCTGTTGGATCAAAAATCGAGTGAAGGAGAAAAAAGTAGCTTACACATTTGATATGAGTGTGTCTGCTGTTTCTGAAGGCAATCTGGAAGCGAGCTTAGAAGCAGAAATGTTAAATCTACACATCAGGTAGCATGGGGCTCAAGGAAGCTATTAAACGTTTGATTAAAGGGTTCAGGCGACTTCTGACGTACTGCTGAGTGCTGTGAATGGCGTCTTGAATCAAGAATTAGATTCTTCAGCAAAGTACTGAGTCGTTACGGGTGAGTTAGGTAATAGATAACTTGATAGTGGTTGTACTAATGTCTTTATTTATAAGAGAATAATCACAATTAATGCAAGAACCACTGAAACCAATGATATGTATTAGATAGCCATCCTGTAATCATGCCAAGCAGACACGTGCCTCATAATACGGTGTTGCGTGTCACTTGTGTGTAGATTTTTTTTTTTCCACAGCCTGAAGTACGTTGACCTTTAAAAATTAGTGAACAGAGCTACGCGACCCACCTACACCAAAGCCATGTAAACGCTGAGGTCGCCTAAGCTTAAGGCGCATGCTGGGGGATGGGGGAACGTGGCCAGGGCATTGACTTTCTCCGGGGGTCCGCAGGTACGCTGGATGGCCAGGACTCTTTCGAGAGCACAGAGAGCACGGAGAGCGGCGAGTGGAGGCTGGCACCCTTCAGCGGCCTGCAGAGGGTGCCGTCATACGACGGCTTCGACTCAGAGGAGAGTCCAGAGGTGCCTCCGACCCACCGGGCCAAGGGAACCTTCAAGGACTACGTGAGGGAGCGACCCGAGCTCAGCACGGACAAGTCCGTCATTCCGGCGGCCGTGCTTGCGGGATACACAGGTGCGTCGTGGGAGGGCCTCGCTCCGTGTGACTCAATAAAGGAAAGGAATCCCGAAAATGCTTTTTTGACATTGTTGTAGTAAGTGAGGAGTCATTTATGGCAATTTATTTTTGAAAATTCATTATTTGATTCGACTAGTACAGTCTGGTACAGCGAACATTAGTAAGGCAGTATTAAATATGTTGCGTTGGGGAAGTTATTCAGAAAAGTTAATCCATTATAGACAGAGGTGGATAGTTCAGGTCCAGAAAGTACACATCCATTTTGTTTCAGCCAACCAGTTTAGCACTCTGTGACTGTGACTCTTTATACGATTTAGCTGGAACAAAACTTTGGTGTGCATTTGTATTTTATAGAACTTTCCACTTCTGTCTATAATGACTTAAAAGTGTAAATAACTTCCCCAACACTGAACATGTTACTGACTTGATGGGTCTTGGGTGACCAAATCAGAATTGTACATCATACTACCTGAGATCGTTTTCAGAGGAGGCCTTGAAGCAGGCTCAGTGGAAAACACTGGCTTGGGTTGTCAGATAATGAAACAGGTGGCTGGATACTGGAAAGTGGATGGTTGGTCAGGGAAAGGTGAAGGTTTGATGGTTGTCGCTGGAAAAGGTGGAGGGAGTATTTGGAGGAGAGGGAGATGCTTGCACTTGTTTCTATATCTTTTCATGCTGTGTTGTTCAAGCATTTCATCAACTTTTAGAGATAAATAGATGTTCTGGTTGCTGGCTACCTGCAGGTCTGAAGCACGCTGACAAAGTGGAGCTCAACAAGAAATGAGCACCACAACCTAACATGTTTCTCACTCTCCTGCAAATGCAGCCAAAGCTTCTGCACATCTGCTCATCACCTGCTCTGCTCATCTGGATCCCACATCCTGCTCGGTTGTCTTGGCAACTTGGAAGCACAAGCGACAAAATTTATTTTTGAAACCCCCTTTTTACCAGCAGCGACACGTCTTCAGCCTTATCTTAGAAAACTTCAGTCGACCTACGTCACCACCTGCGCGACCTGCGTCTCTTTTTGTAAAAGTGAATGTTTCTTTGAGATCTAAAAAAGAAAAGAAAGTGGTTTCAAGCTGATCTCTGGGTGCAGGACGTAGGTGTGGAGAATGTGCGGTTAGATCTGTGAGACTCCGAGGTGCTGTAACCAGAGATGCACACACCCTCCTGGGTTTACATACTCGGAAATATTTGACACTTGAACCAAACTCCATGTGGTTTTGGGTTTTGGCCCAAAATTTGTCCAGTTCTGCAAGGAAGCAGTTCAGTGACCATAACCCAGTGCTACGCAGACAGTGGGGTTAACATATCCACACCTGTCAACGTCTTCTAGCCATTAGTAAGGCAAAAAAAAAAGAATTTGTGTGTAAAATGAGAAGCTTAGAAGAAAGTGAACCTGTAGCAGCTAAAATAAAATGGATAATAATTCAAACTCAGTTGAGTTAACTTTTATTTATTTATCCGCATTCTCAGGCCAGTTGCCTCCAGGCACTCGACAGGGGTTACAATACTTAGGAGAAGGGTGGAAGGTTCGGGGATGCCTGTGAATTCTCCGCGAGTTTTTTCGCTCAATTTCTCCCCCCTGTGCCAAGAATGCGGGCACGTAGGCAGGGAGGGGAGGGTCTTGTTGGCATCCTTACTGAAATAAAGTTGCGGGGGGTGGGGGGGGGGGGGGGTGGTTGCAGCAACGAAAAACCAAAGATGCAAGGACAAAACCCAGCAACAGAACATGGGCCCCCCCCCCCCCCCCCCCCAGAGGGGGAACCGGGGAAGGGGGAAGGGGGGGAGTGG
>JAODJX010000102.1:827283-840248 GCA_026776945.1 Isichthys henryi | reverse complement strand
CGGGGGGTTTTCGGGGGGCGGCCACCCGGGCCCCCCCGCCCCGGTGGCCCCGGGGGGTGCCTTCCCTCCCAACCCCCCGCCCCCCACCACCCCCCCCCCCCCCCCCCCCCCCGGTGGATGGTATGCAGATGTGCAGGAGCCAGAGTCTCCTACGATGACAGCAAGGTCTTCTGGAGATTCAGCAAATGAGTGTGAAATCCAAAATAAAGATGGGCCAGACCGCCGCTGTGAACTGGATACTGCCATCTGTGACGTCTGTGGTTTCACGCCTCCGCTGTGGGTATTTCGCCACTAAGCCCTTGCGGATCCTCCATCATGGTGGTGCTGCCCCTCCCCGCCTCCCCCGCCCACGGACTGGCCGCACCTGCTCCAGAAGACGAGGGAGTGAGCGGGAGCAAGGAGGTTGGCTGGGAAATCTGGTGAAGGTGGGGGTTTCTCAGATGCAGACCATGTGCGGGACGTCCCGGGGGAAGAGAAGAGAGCCAGACTAGAGAGCAGAATTGCGGAGCGAGGGAGATGCCGTGTACTGTGTGTGTTTGAAATAAAGCAGAAGTCAGTGCTGCGGCATGCTGGGAAATAATGGGTCACAGGCCATCGCTGTGGCATTGCCGGCCCGGCTGGATGCCCTGAGCATGCTCCTCAGCAGCATGGTGTGTCGGGGGGTGGGTGTGGAGACCCGGGGCTCTCTGACAGCTTACCATCACCCTGTAAGGGATAGGATTGCCCCTCTCTAAGTGGCAGTTGGCTGCAGGTCCCCAAGTCCCAGGTGGGGAGCCACTGTTGCTCTTAGCTGGAATTAAAAAGACAATTGACTCACGGACACGTGACATTTCACTGAACTTGGAGAACAAGTGATTGGCTGGTGGGTTAGGATTAAGGTTATCTTCTACTGTCTCCACTGTGCGTAATACGACTGGACTTGAGCTGGTCCGGGCCGGTCCAGTTGTGCCAGAAGGCTCTGTCATTATTGGGTTTTCTCTGTGATCTGGCACACGAATCCAGACGCCTACCACACGGAGCACAGCTCGACCCGTTAATTCCGATTGGCTGCTTTATCATGTTATTTTGGTTCCTTTGGGTGTCAGTCCGCTCAGTGCCGAGTCTCATTTACCTGTAGCATCCAGAAATGCTAAAGAATGGCTTGTTGATGAGTCAAGCACAGGAACTCGAAGAACAGGAACTCAAGCGCAGGAACTCGAAGAACAGCTGCAGGCTCTCAAAACATTTCCTCCCTGTCAAACGCCGAAGCTGAACTCCTGGCCCAGAATGCAAAAGTGAAGCATGACTCTCATCCAAGACGCGTCAATAGTTACCCATTTCCCTTATGAGGCAGACCCCATGGCCAGAGTGTAATCCAGGAGAGCATCCCTCTTGCCTGAACACCTTCGGAGCAATTTGTGGACAGCATGAAGGTAAAGATGCCCCAGCCTTAACACGGAAGAAGGAAGTCCTCAATACCAAACACAACACTGGCTTTGATTGAATTAAATTTGATTTAATAATTATACAGTGATTGTATGATGAACAGTATAAAGGTTCTTTTATAATTACACAAAAATAACATAGAATGTATTACTAATTAATAATTACATGGGTACTTCATGAATTAAGGACAAATCACTATTTAATTTCACACAGAACTCTTCAGTCAATGAGATAATCAAGAAGTAATCATGATAAAGAACTGAGTCACAGACCTATTTTAAAAACTACTGTTATTGTTCGTACTTCTGCACAAAGTCACTGTGGGTATTTTACGCTCGTAGCCTTTTGATCAGAGGCTCACATCCAGAAGCATGATTACTGCCTTTTCCGTTTTTGTATTCTTTCGTAAATTCTTTGAAAAAAAATGCTAACATTGCTGGTTTTCACGTAAAAAAATTAAAGCACGTGCGTCTCGATTAAAAAAAATATATATATATTAGAAGATCCTATAATTATACACGAAATGGATAAACGTTACAGTAATTACAGGACTAGACTTCAAAGTGCAATTCTGAGTGAATACAGACCAGGTGTATCGTACACAGTAAACTGTAGCGGGAACAGGTCTGTGGGAATGGGCTGGGTTTGCACGTGCTCAGTAAGGGCCGATTTCCTCGAATTCAAATGAGGGCGGGTAGACGAATTCAGTTCCAAGTTGCCGCTCCGCCAGATGTTAACAGCTGTGCGACAGACGCAGAGGAACTTTATACCGGTCTGCGAATACCGGCCACATGTGTTTCTCATCTTTACTCGAGAATAAGGATCAAAATTGGCCTTAGACTTGAGCTCGGTCTTAATAGGACGATGAGTTCCGCACGGCGGAGAGAAGGTCCGTACGGGTACGGAGCTGACGTGCTTATGATTAAGTGGATTACAGCACATTACAGACAGCGGAGGGTTCTGGGTCCCATCCCTGCACTCGGAGCCCCATCCTGGGCTTGTTGCAGTTACACGATGTTATTAAACACTAACATGTAAGGCGTGAATCATGGTAGCGTCCCGTACACTAATCACACAGCATTTCCTCTGCGGCCATCTTTATTTTGAGGCTCAGAGCAAGAGAAACGATCGCAACGTAATTAAAATAAAATCAACAGGTATCCTTTGAGCAACACACTTAACTTAAAGAGTTCCAATAAAACATCTAGCTTATAAAAAAAATACCACATTTTTTTACACATTTAATCATACGGGGCAGATTTTATTATTACTCAAACCTGGGAACACCCACCCCATCCTCAACCTGCCCGGCCAGCATGGACTCGCAGTGGGTTAAAGTATTCATTAACCAGCCACAAGGGGGTGCTGCTCCACCTGCTACTGACTTATCATTAACGTCTGTCATAGCTTTCATCCATTATACATCTGGGAGATTTTATAAAACGATGCAGCAGACCACCATACCCCTGCACTCACCCCTCCCCACCTCGAGCATGAAATATTTCTGAAGAGCCTGTCATGACCCTGGCTCCGCCCCCCCAACCCCGGTGACATTCTTCATAATCAGCCGCGCTCTTTATCCAATGTTTCTGCGTCACGACGTGGCGTGAGATCAGAGAGGGCTCCTCCTACATGCTATGCATCCTGGAGGCCCAACTTCAATGGACACCTCCTGCCCTCCTACTTCCAGCCCTCAGGGAGAAGGAACTCCACCCTGCCGCACATGCTGGCCTAGGGAGGGGGTCGTCTGGTGGATGGGACACCCCCCACCATTAAGTCAGTACGCCTCAGAAACAGGGTAATTATTTACACAGAGATATCATGGGGTTAATGACAAGCAATTTCCTGACACATCAAAGCTCCTGTACAAGAGAACGGAACAGCTTCCCAGACACTGCATACAGGCTCATAATCCCAAGCCAGCAGGCCGTCAGGGTTTGTCCCCTGCTCCATACTGCCCCCTTCAGCACACTTCTTAGGTGATTCCTCTGGAAGATCGGTAACTCACACAAACGTTCCCTTTGTTACAAGACAAATGCAGACAGCACACTCCCAGCTACAACTTCACGGTTGTGACCTGCCTTCTCTTTACAGACACCTCAAACACCGCCATCCAGTTGTAGCCTTAAAGCACTTCCTGTTTAAGCTTGTTTAAGGTGTCTTTTCCGTTCTGTTACTTGTAGCACCTATTCGAGGTAAATTCAGCTTTCAATGACTTCATAGTATCATAGGTTAAAAAATATAACAATAAAATGATATAGAGGACGTGAAGACAGAATCCTGACTGATATGTGTCCTGCATTCTAATTTAAATTTGGGGTCCGCAGAGACCCCAGATGATCCATGTATTTGTTCCTCCTATCTGATCAAGAACATGGAATACCTGGTAGAGGTGTGATGGGATCTGGGAGGGAGCGAAAATGTCTGGGAGTTCCCGAGGTTGGGAAACACCGCTTTAGGGGAATGATGTTGAGATAAACAGAGTCTGCTGTGCAGGTTATGGCCCCAGCCAGACAAGCATGCTGAGTCCATATCATAGCCGGTGCAGGATCCTTAAAGGCGGGCAGGGGAACGAGACCCAGGGTGACCCCTCAACATCAACATCAAAGCAGGCCGGACGGCTGTAAACACGCGGCCTCCAGAAACGAGGGAGATGCACAGGAAGGAGGGGGAGGGGACGGAGGGAGATCTGGGAGGGTGTGGCCACTGGCGTCCCTCTGTCTGCTCTTCAGCACGGGCGTATCAGGGAGCAGAGTGGCCCCATGGGCCCCGCGGGGGGCCAAATCGCTGGCAGGGCGACAGTTTACCCAAAGCCACCCGTGGTCGTCAGCTCTGGTTCCACGATGACTGTGCCACCCGTCATACTACATATTTTATCAAATTTAAGTGTGATGCAATAGTGTCCGGCTCTAGGACTCCATTGTTAGTTTAGAGGAACTTGCCTGCGGTGGAACTTATGGATTCTTAACCATGACGCCCCTAGTGAGCCTGGTTCCCGGGCCCCCGCAGTGCCCAGTGCAGGAGGAGAGGTGGGACCCAGCTTGGGCTGAAGTGCAGTGTTCGCTCACGCTCTTCACTACCAGGGGGATCTCCGATTTCAAAGCGCACTCAAATCCAAGTGTCTGCAGTAGAACCCGGGATGCAGCTGATGACGTGATACCACCCACCATGACAGGAAGCTGCTCCCATCACAAAGTGCTTATCTTCATCTCTGTGACATAATTATATTTACAAAAGTAACGTGACCCCGACTATGATAAGCACTTAAATTGAGGATGGCTGGATGATACAAGCGGCAAAACCCCCTGGATACATTTTCTTAAATTCATTCTCCATGGGGGGAGGGGGGGGGGGCATTTTGGTATGAGGAGTTTTACTGCCACCTGGAGGCGATTTTTGTGATTGCAGAAGAAAGACCTTATGACTTAATAGCATTTTATACAGCGAGTCCCCAGGTTACAAACGAGATCAGTTCCATAAGTCTGTCTTTAAGATGAATTTGTAGGTAAGTCGGAAAAATAATTAAATTGCTAATTTAAAAGTTATGACAATGATAAGTATACAGTAAAAATAAAACTACATATGGTACTGTACTGTACCTCAAGCCCAGGAACCGCTGAAGCTACGCAGTGTTTTCACGAGCATCTTAAAGGTGCGTGTGCATTCGTTATTACGAGCTGTTGCGTTTAACTCAATTCATTAATAAAATCAGCTTTACGGCACTCCGTTAGTAAGTACGAGTTGTCTGTAAGTCATACATTCTTAATTCGGGGACTGCCTGTAGTAATAACAATATTGCCACAAAAGCCCACACAGTGAGCAGGGTAGTAGCAGGTCTGAAAGGGTTAAACACTGCAGGCGATACCCAGAACAACTGCAAATGTTCCCTCCAGTCCTTCCCTCACTGGTAACCGTGGCGACCTGCATGACTGGAAAAGCGGTGTGGTACAGCCGATGTTATCACGGCTGTTAAGCACAATGCCCTGTGAAACGCTAAATCATATGAAGCATTATGAAACGGCTCAGACCCACAAAGCCAGTGCAGCCTTCATATGATCACAGCTCAGTGAGGCAGATTAATGTATGCTTCTTGGCACTACTGGTAGGTTATGTGGGGGGATGCATGTAAAACTGGGTTATGGGTGGCACTTTTGGGGGTCACAGGTCTAGAATATTCTCCATTTTAATTAGACTGGGAGCCACAAAAATCATATAAAAAGATGGATATTTCATATGGTCTCAGTGAGTGGACATAAATCAAACGAATGCTTGCTTGAGATGCACTGGAAGCAGATGAAATGTGAAATATATTGGTGTGGAATTTTATGTACGAAGAAGCAATAGTGAACTAATATATAATATATGACACTTCAAATATATTGACGTAAAAAGTCACTACTTTGCCGCAAAGACAGTTCATTTCCGCGAAGAAGCACACTGCTGTGAGATCAGGCTGATTGACTGTCTGCTATCACTTAAGGAGAGCACCACCTGCTGGCTGTTTATATAACGAGCAAGTCGCAAATGCACACGACCCATTTCTGTCCTGTTGACGATGCTATTTTATCCTGCCGGTGATATGATTTCGGCATTTTAATTAGTGTGGAATCAGTCAGTCACACATAAATAATGACACTACATTGAGTACGGTGAGCGTTGGCGCTACACTAAAAAGAGCAATTATTATATTTCATAATGATACTGAATTTTGACGCTTCTGCATATATTTTCTGCCAGACTGCCTGATTCATTTGGCACTGATATACCAAAATTAGAATATCAAAAGAATCATTAAAACAAATGCTTTGTGGTTGCTGATTAACTTACCACTTCAGACTCTTTCGTGTTTCAAAGGAACGGTTTTCTTTTATTAGATGATGTGAGGAATACAGGCGGTGGTGTAACACCTGCAAATGAATGCTACATGCTGGATGAACCAGACTTGGCTTATTCACAGGGTCCCGTGGGCCTGAACACTGCATATGACAGCGGAATAATTATGCGCTCCTTGCTTTTCCACCTGGTGGTCAGATGGGGCACTGCAGCAAGATATGCAGAAGAGCAACCAAAAAACGTTAGAAATGTCGATTGTTGCACCACAGGAGATGAAAAGACGTATGTCGTGCACAGACTAAGATGTTCTGCTCGTATTGTTGAGCGAGTAGCAACCTCATAGCTTCACACACAGCTGACGAAAATACCGCAACCTCAGGCAGACTAAGCTCACCTAGAACGGCATGAGGCAGAGGTGATGTAACCCATTAAGACAGTCACACTCTTCCGGGACAACCATGAACCACTCTTCCGCTTTCATGGATTCCTTTCAAAGATGTGTTGTAGTTGCTTAATGCTTAATTCAATGATGCAAAAACAGAAGAGTGAAATATGGAACACTAGAACAACAGAACACAGAACAATGAAACATGGAACACTAGAATACAGAAAACTAGAACAATTCAATGACAAAAAACAGACGAGCAAAATACGGAACACTAGAATACGGAATTTGATTGAGTGGCACATGATCACGGGGTTCCGTGTTCACACATCCATTGCCAGGTTTACATTTCATTTTCATCTCTGTCTGTTTCAATTTGCTCTCCACCCTGAAGCCCGTCCGTTTCTGTGCCTGAGCTGTCAGCTGGGTTTTAGATTGCGTGTTCCGTTTAGGAGCTGTCACATTCCTCGCATGCTTTAGATAACAGCTGTGTTTCGCTCCATTAATATAGGGTGTATCTTTGAAGCCCACCAGCTTCATAATCGGCTTCAGTCAAGCAAGGATGAAGAGAGAATAAGACAGAATTTAAATCAGATGTTACTGTATCTGTCACTGCTAAACCTGAAGGCCATTCATCCCCCATTTCAGGATATAACATACATGAAATCTATACCTTCTCATGTTCTTGCTATCATTTTTATAACACCCCCCCCCCAACAAAGAAAAAAAAATCTGCCTCCTCAGCAGTAACACAAATGCAGCCCTGACGCTGAACCTGCAGTCCCACAACATAGCATTAACACCAGCGACTGAGGGCCACTGCCCACAGCCCCGATAGCAAAAAACCTAGAACTCAAAGCAACCCTGCATTACATTGCTTAGATAAATGATTTGTAGTTTTACATTACGTTATATTGTACGGGCATGTTATGTTAAGAGGAGGTCACGTGATAAATAATCACGATAGACGTCACAATCTCACTGCTGTGCCTGTAGAGAAAATCAGGGAAGGACACTTCTGGAACATTCCGCGAACTTCTGCGGAGAACAAAAGGACGTGTGATCTTTTTCGCAGTGTTACGCAGTGAGACTCTCCCGACTTAGAAGGAGTGAGTAAAATAGTCCTTAATTAAGCCACCAGATGATGGATGGGAATTCATAAATCATATGAGAAAATGTATGAATACGGATGAAACAAGAGCTCATTACAGATATGGGGTCAAGTTATAAAAGAAAGTACAATTTGAAAGTATCCAGTAATTACAAAAGGGACCAGGCAATTATTATTATTATGCACTTGCAGTGGATATAGCATTATAACGTAGGCCCAATAATCGTAATAGTCATTTCGTATTATTTAATGTCGATGATCTAAGCTAATAATCATCACACGCGGCGTACTGAGTTAACCTTGCTTGCGTGGCACCTCCGGAGAAGGTCGGTCCGTCACTTCTCCGGAAAACGCTGACTGCGTTATCATTTTAGCTGCGAGCAGCCCGGGACTCAAGAGGCGATCCCTTTTATCCATCATACTTTGAAACATGCTCATTAAGACAGCCCTTTCACGGTTACTCTTCAAAACCTCTGCAGAACAACGAGTAAAAACTTTCCGTCTTGTCCCCTAATATGACGCGTTTAATTGCCTCCGCGGCTTACACGGTTGTGTGCTGTATCCGTCTTTGGCCAGTAGATGGCAACAGACTATGCTGTTTATTTTCACTGCCGCGAATCCGTCCTTCCGTCATCCAGCCGCTTATCCCAGTAGTGGTAAAGACCACCTTAAAGTGAGCTTCCAAAATCCGAATTTACAGAAATTCCACAGAGGTACTACATTAATACTCCGTGTTTATTCTGCATCTATGCAATAGTATTATACAGCATATGTCCATATAGGTCTACAGTTGTGGAAAAAATTAAAAATACCACTCTACATTTACAAAACAATCTGCATTTTTAAATCCTGGTTTAATCGTGGTTCTGCTGGCGGGAGGCTACATTGAGCAGCAGGTTACTTCCAGGCTCAAAATTTCTAAGACAGCAGTACATAAGAATAAGGTGAAGCAGGAGACACTGGGAACGACCAGAAACCAGCCAGGTAAAGGGCGGAAGCGACTTTCTAAAGCCAGAGATGAATGTTATCTTATCTACAGTTTCTCATGAATTACGGGATGACATCAAGTAACTTTCAAAAGGGACGGGAAACATTAAGTGCAGGTGTGATGTTCACTGCTGGGACAGTTCGTATCAGGCTGCTAGAAGCAGGACAAAAAATGTGCTGCGGTCTCTTAATTTTTTCCAGAGCTGTGTATGTAAAAAGCACAGGAAAGTAAAACTTTTCGGATTAATCCGTTCTGTCATTGTGACATTTTGCAAAAATGAAATGAAAAATGAGAGGCATTAGCAAAGATCATAATCTTTTTTTTTTCTATTTAAGAAGGGCGTTAGATTCTGTTAGATTAATAAGACCCCGGCAGTTTAATCCAATTCTTCTTCTTTTTTTTCAGCGTGGTGTAGGATCTCTTCTTAGTGTTGTTACCTGCTGTTTCGTAGCCTTGCCTCTTAGGATTGTGTTGGGACTGATTTATTGATTCAAACGGTTTTAATTTAGGTAAAGCGTTTAAAAATACAGAAAACAGCACTGGGTGAGGGTGTTAATTTAGCCAGTGCACAGGGAGGTTTAAAACGCCGGCCGTAATACGTTCCGCCTTAATAGCTCGTCTCTCTTTTCCTGCCGCGCTTTCTGTCATTTAATTTCGCTAATACAGTGTTGAAGTTTGCCGGTCTATTTAAAAAGTCTCCTTTTACACGAGTGGATGAGCGATTATTAAAGTAAACCAAGCAGCCGTATCAAGAGCCATTTGCTGCACAGAAGAACTGGAAATTATCCAAAGGTAAAATGTGCATATTTTATGGGGAAAATGCCGCCATTCAGTTAGTCGTCGAGCATAAGCTGCAATGACCAGTGTCAGACGGGACCGAATGCCATATTTAGGCGACAGGTGTAAGCAAGCCTGTTCAGAATCCACCATTATAAAATCCAGTTCAGTGGACTTTTAACTGCGTACAAACTGCGTGCCAGTTTAGGCACTTTCTCCAATCACAGGCTGTGAGATTCTTTACAATTCCTCACAATTTCCCACAATCCCCCTGCACTGTATGGCAGAGCCATGACCCCAACCGACTCTGAGCATTTGTATTCAGACCGAGAAAGCCAGAGTCAAACCCAGCTTCCCGGTGTAGCAGTCCCTTACTCCTTCCTGCACCTGAACGTTACATTAGGTTGCTTAAGTGGTTCTTTCATCCAAAGGCACTTTTAAAATGTTTACACAGCTGGTAAATTTGGCTGGAGCCATTAGGATGACGTCCTTTCTAGAGCTTCCTACAGTTTTCAGGTAATAAGTCACTAACTACTGGACCCACACCCAGAAGCCTTGAGAATGGGCCTTGGCTCCCAATGGGGCTGTAGTAATGCTGTCAGCTGGGGTCCATTAGACACCAGCGTCAGGCAGAGAAACAACTACCCTGCTACGTTTAATTAAGCCCATGTTGCTGAGGAGGAGGCAGGGGAGCAAGGTGGGGGTGGGAGGCATTCATTGTATTGTTTTTTGGGAGTAATCATGGGCATCTTTTGGTCCACTTGTGAACATTAAAGTCACAGTGAAGATAATATTTCCTCATGCTAACTGCCCTTTTGTATCACTGCGCCGCTATCGGTCACAATGATCGTTTCCCATTCACTCGTCTTGCTGTTGCTGGACCCTACAGGCCCGGCTGGGGTAACAGACCGAGAGACTCACAGACCAGGCCTGACTGGGATAACAGAGTGAGAGACACACAGACCAGGGCCGGCTGGGGTAACAGACCGAGAGACACACAGACCAGAGCTAGCTGGGGTAACAGACCAAGGCCGGCTGGGGTAACAGACCGAGAGACGCGCAGGCCAGGGCCGGCTGGGGTAACAGACCGAGAGACACACAGACCAGAGCTAGCTGGGGTAACAGACCAAGGCCGGCTGGGGTAACAGACCGAGAGACGCGCAGGCCAGGCCCGACTGGGGTAACAGACCGAGAGACGCGCAGCCCAGGCCCAGCTGGGGTAACCGGCCGAGATACGCAGGGACCAGGACCAACTGGGGTAACAGACTGAGAGATGCACAGACCAGGTCGGGCTGGGGTAACAGACAGAGATGCAGGGACCAGGACCAACTGGGGTAACAGACCGACAGACTCTGGGGCCAGACCGAGCTGCATACCAAGGGGTCAGACTGGGCAGTTCCTGCTGGGCACTTTGTGTTCACAGCGGCAGGGTTTGTTTTAACAAACCCTCAGTTTCTGGAAAAGATGAAAATCTGCAGGCACAGAGGTCTGATGGGAATGACATCAAAGTCACAGGGACAGATTCAAAAAACTGCTATTTTACATGGAAATGACACTCCCCCTCTGATAATTCTCATAAAGCACTTCATAATGAGCCCCCCCCCACCCGTCCTCGACGCTCATTAAGAACTTTGAGATTTAAAATGTATAAATATGTCAAACAAAAACAAATGTGACAGTTAAATAAATAAAGTCAGCAGTTTAATTGGACTTCGGGAACTCATTACGGCATAATTTCTGGTGCTTGTAATTGTCCTGACATGCTCGAAACTTTTGGAATTTTTACTGTACCAGGAAACACAAAATTTACTAGGAAGTTTTATATCGCTTAATTGACAGAATGCTTATTACACCACTTCTGATTAACTAACACTAACAAACATGTTTCCAGGCAAAATTAAATCGAAACCTTTCAAAGTCATAATAGAATATCGGTTAAACTCTGGCCTGTAAAAATAAATCGAATTGGTAAGTTAATTGTGCTGTGAAATATATAAATAAATACAATACATAACAACAGTGGGGGTATTAAAAACATCGCTTTAAGCTACGGTATTGCTGTCTTGCTCTGTGACTTTTTTTAATGAAGGTAATATCTGTGTAAATCTGTGGCACACCAGGAGAAACGGCCCTGGTTTGGTCCAACATGAATGGATTTGTCATGTTTAAACTGCACAAAATGATCAGCAGAGCACCACGGTGATACCATTTTCTTATTTTGGACTTTGTCTCTATGGCCACAGCAGGGAATATCAGAGAACCACCTCTTAGAACCTTACTTTACTCGAGTGAGAAAAGTGCCCCTTTATTTAATTATTCTGGTGTTTCACTAACAGCAAAAAGTGTTGCTTATTAATTCAGTTCAATAATTCAATTTATTTATTTATTTATTTATTTATTTATTTTTTCTCCACTGCAAATAAGGAACAATCTCAGTGGCAGGTGCGAAACAACAAACGAAGAATCGAGCGGAACCTACAGAAAAATGCTTCACAGCAATCAGCCCCGAATGCACGGCCCTCCGGTTCCGGTGGCGGCGCCCAGGGCTCACGGCGAGTTTGCCCGCCGCGCGGCGACACAGGCGGCGCTGTCCGTCCTCCGAGACTGGAGCATCTTCAGGAAGGTCTCCACCTTGTGGACGTCCTTGCGGAAGCAGGTGAGCAGGATGTAATCCCTGATCACGGACTCCAGGGGGCCCTGCGGCAAGTCCGCCGGCATCCAGCCCACGGGAGGGAGTGGGTCTGCCACAACGGCGTCCTCATTCAACATCTGGGTGGGGGGGAAGAGATGCCAAGAGGATTGAATGAAGAACATGTCAAACCATAGCTTATCTTCATTGACATTCATCGACTAAGCTCTGTAGTGATATTGTTAATGATTGCGCCCTGTTTTCATAGTGAAGTGTTATAAATAGACAAGGGATTCAGGATAAGTGTATAAATCGGCATGTATTGCGCCAGGTCCCGGCCTGAAATCTGAGCCTGGAACATTCCAGATAAATTGCCATAAACCCGTGTTCTGCCCCAAAAACATGATTGGTGGAGTCAGAATTGGTCAGGACCAGATGGCCTGTTTGCCTTGGTGCTTTTGATAAATGGCACGAGATCCTGGGAAAATGTGCATGGCTGCGTTTCCCATGTTTATTTATTCTAATCCATCACGGTGGGTGACGGATCCGGAAGGGGAGCTTAACGTAAACCTGACCCTGTCTCAGGAGAAAAATCCCCCTCCGTCTGTGGGATTGATCCATTAAAACGATTGAAGACATGAAAGTGTCTGGAGTAGAAGTATCTACTGAAACATCTACAGCCATCCCAGCATGAACTAATGAAGGGTGAACTGATTCGGTTGATACATTTAATCAGGTGACCTTATGACAAACATGTAGTGGAATGTTTTTGTTCTGGGGCGGGGGGGGGGGTTGTGGCACAACTTACACATAATGA
>JAODJX010000102.1:812896-827273 GCA_026776945.1 Isichthys henryi | reverse complement strand
CCCCCCCCCCCCCCCCCCGGCCCCCCCCGCCCCCCCCCCCCCCCCCCCCCCCCCCGTGCCACACCGTCCCCATCAGCACCACCACACCCTGCTCCAGGCTTCTCAGCCTGCCCGCCAGCCAGTGGGTGCTCTCCAGCAGGACCGTGGGGGGGTTGTCGTATTGGCCCAGTGAGGCCTGCAGGCCCAGCAGGGGCCCCACCCAGGATCTGATCAGGGCCAGGACCGTGTGGAGGAGCCACTTGTCCTACAAGGAGAACCATGACTTAGATCACGAGGTTTCAGAAAAAGTATACAACTCTGAAAAACCGTTTGAGACATTAAGGTCCATCCAGCTAAATGCTGTTAAAGACTTTGGGATACTAATGTTAGAGGCACACTCAGTGACTGTCAGATACCCCCGCTCACTGCTCTCTCTGCTCACAGAACTGCCTCCACCTGGATGTTTTTACGTTAGTCAATATATTTTATATCGTCAGGGTCTGAACTTTCCGACCCCGCCCTCTGTAACCCTTCCACGTACCCCGACAGGCATCGCAGGCCATTCCCCCCTCTCTGTCGTTTACTCCATCGCTTTCCTATGTGTTCCCTCCCTGTTCGGCCAGCAGGTGTTGCTGGTCAGCCTGCTCCCTCTGCCTTAGTTCCTAGTCTTCCCTAATGTGTTTTCCCTGTTCCCTGGACTGCCACATAGCTTAGCGTGTTGAGCGTGTAGCATGCAGAGTGTTAACCGTCTGATTCTGGGTTCAAGTCTGGTTTCAGGCCAGCCTTACGTGTTATTTTGTATTTACTTTTCTGTTTTTTCCTACTCTTCAGTTACTTTTTCTTGTTTTCAGTTTACCCTGCCCCCCATCAGCATTACTGTAGTTCATTCTTGTTTCCCCTGTTTGCTTTGGACTCCCGGTGGTCCTGTTTGCTGGTGCCTTCCCCAGTGTTAGTTGCTTCAATAGACTGTCTTCTTATCTCAGATCCGCCAGTGGATCATAACTTTCTTTTGTATTTTTCTGTCTGTATTCAGTTGCAGCCATGTGACTGGCCGTGGAGGAGCATCTGTTTTCATTACCTGGCAGGTGTACCTGATCAACTAGCTACTGTGTGTATATTAATCATTCTCTTACATTAAACTTTTGTGAATTGATGTAACCGAGTTGTGCGGCAGCTGCGTTTACCCAAAGGGGTTGCATCTTTTACAGCAGTACACTTTTTGTGTGCTGTTTATAAATCTGATCTCCTTTCCCAAGGGTTACAACAGCAAGGGGACATGCGCTGTCTTTCATCTCGATGGATTGTAATGCTTCGCCTGCCTCATCCTGTACATGTTGGCTGCCTCTGCACTCTGTAGCACACCTCCATTGGGAGTGGAATCGTTGGAGCGGGATACTCTGCTCTTATGACCAGTTAGGACTGGTCAGACCGGTTAGGACTGGTTCAGACCGGTTAGGACTGGTTCAGACCGGTTAGGACCAGGTGGGACTGGTTCCAGACCTCTTCTGCTCATCTCTCGCCAGTTTTGTTTTACAGGCAGCCAGCTAAGCTTTGGGTTTGCGATACATTATTTTAAAATTCACACACGGGAGGTAACCTGGGGGAGTTTGTAACACGGTGCCAACATGGTTCAGGCTCAGCGTTTCAGCTATGAGGTGTTAATAAGCCTTGACAGCACGTTCTTTGTTTATATTGTCACAGGAAGGTAGAAATACTATTGCCGGTAAACAAGCTAAGCGTTAAAACGAATGAGGCGGAGTAAAGATGCAGGAACACCTCGCTGCTGCGTTCTGTTTTGGGCATAACGTCCATTATCATTATCGACATCCCAATCAGCACACTCCTGTGTATGTGGAGTGTTAGTGAGGAACATGTTGCAGTTAATCATTTCATTCTTCTGTTCTCTTTCACCTCCTTTTATTTACAGTCAGTTAGTTGTTTTTTTTTTCTTTTTGGTAGATTCTTTGTAGCAGAAGGCAGCAGTCTTGACTACATGCTGGTTGATATTAAAGAAAATGGATCTTTCTCAGCTCCTGAGGACGCTCTTGTGGGCTGAAACCTCAGACCAAACGTAGGACCTCTGGACCTTATCAGATTGCACACTGTTGCGCATCTGCCCCCATTAGACCCGTTACCCTGTGTTATCCCGGCTCGAGGCCAGATTCCACCGCTTACTGATATCGACTCGGCTTCCACCTTGGATCCGGGGATGGAGATGCTGTTTACGTTGCACTCCTGGCCTCTCTGCAGGTGTTGGGAGCGCATGGAGAGCGGGATGAACATCTCCTCCTGCCAACGACAACAGCGTGAACCCCGACCCCGCTCTCAGGGCCTACGAGTGCACGTCCGACCGCATCAGAGCCGCTCTCATTCACAGCGGATTTTAGCAATTCGAGTGCAGACCCTTCGGACTCGCTCTGCCGTAATCCACCTGCACAGCAGAGCACACGGTTCGCCTTTACAAAGCTGCATGCTGCAAGAATCCAGACAGATCCTGCTAAAAGAATACTATAAAAGTCTTGAGGAAGCGGAGATCATTCTGCTTTTGAATTTACTGGTCTGCTGAACGTACGGACTTAAGAAAGATAAAACATTAATAATATGAAGCTCTTTAGGATTAACAGTAGAGCCGATGTATTAAAGAAGAATAATGTTGGCTTCATGGTTTTCTTCTTTTTAAATATATCTATAACCGTGACAGTCTACTTTCACCCTCCTTTACCGAAGCATCTCTGCTTTTCAGTATCAATGCCAGCCTCTTGCTCAGCAGACCTTAAACTCTGCTAAATAATCTGGCACCAGCATCAGCAGGACCGGAGTTGCCCGCCTAGTTGCCAGGCTGTCATTAAGACGGCAGTGAGTTATTAGCGCGTGGTGTGTTTGTTGGCTAAAGCTTCCATCCAGAGCAGTGCACGCCTTAAACAGCTGGCGTTAGTCCTGCCACGATTCCAGTTAATTGCTATCGGTCCTGACAAGTAGGCTGCAGAAGCGAAGAAGCTACAACAAGCTTTCCTGGGCCTGGAACCAACCACTTCTGTACCCTTTCTTAGCTCTGTGGCCTCATGCATCCAAGGTGGACAAGTGCTTATGGATGGATGGATGGATCAACTTACAAACAGGATGTGTGACTCTTCGGAAACCTGGTATATGAGGTCAGCGTGCTGCATGGCTCGCTCCAGCAGCTTGTCCAGCGGGATGTTGGTGCACCTCCTGCTGGTGTCCATCTGGTCCCTGCACTCCGGCGGGTATCCCAGCATGCCTCGGCAAGGCCACAGCAGCAGCCACATGTATCCCTGTAGTACTGTGCCACGTAACACGCTACTGTCACGCTAATGTTTGATTAGCGACTTAGCACACAGTAACTACTTAATAGTTCACATGTTACTCACCCAACCACTCAACACACAAATATTACACTGGTGCTTAACACGCAAACGTAACACATTTACATTATTGTAGTTACTCAACACGTTATACTCAAGTTTGCTTGGCTACTGAAGACATTGACTACATTTCTAACATTACTGCCTGAGCACTATATGCTGAACCCCATGTGTGTCTAATTTATTAATAGAGAAAAAATACATCTTCCTCCTGTTTATTGTTTTTCAATATTATATTTTTAATTTTTAATGTTATATGTGTCTGTGTTTGAGCGACGCTTGCACGTGCCTTGTCAGAAGCATTTCAATGCACGTCTGAATCCGTCCGTCATGCACAAGTCTAATAAAGGACTTTGATATATGAAAGATCAGCACCACAGACTGCCATTGTCCGGAAAGAGATCGATAAAATGTCACCGTTACCTTTGTCCATCTCAGAAGCAGCGGAAAGACGGAGGCCGTGTCCAGCTCCCCTCACAGCAAGCAGGTGAGAACAGACTTTATAGGGTGGGAGCTTATGAATGAAACAGTGGGATTCTGTGGCTCGGAAGGCGTAAGATGATACAGCGGGGGGGGTTCTTGGTTTTACACATGATGTTCAACTAAAAACAGAACAATGGAAATATGTGGTTTCTGGTTAACAGAAATCTAGAGCAGTGGTTCTCAAACTCAGTCCTCAGGACCCACTGCCCTGCTTGTTTTCCAGCTATTCCTGCCCCACACACAAGTCCCAGCTGTCTTTCAGCTTCTGATGGACTGAACACACCTGATCCAGGTGATCAGCAGTGTGTAGGGCAGGGAAAGCAGGAAAACAAGCAGGGCAGTGGGGCCCGAGGACCGAGTTTGTGAACCACTGCTCTAGAGTCTCTTTCGACAGTAATTAGCACTTAGTCATTGGGGTCAGAGCAGAAAGAAATATGTTATCAAAGAAAAACTTTACTCTCACGTTTGCGCTGCTTACTGTTTGTTTACTCTTTTAGTTTTACACTGCAAGCCACGCGATGAAAGAAGGCGTCTATGGGATGATTTTTTTTTAAACCCAAATGGCATTTAATTCCAATAAACATGTATTGGGGTGTTTAATGTCAGGCAAAATCTTGTTGAAAAACACGACAAAAGGAGAGCAGTGGGATTCATTTTATATCATTAAGTTCATTAAACTCAGACATGAAGATATTAAAAATAACAAATTCGAGTAAATATACCAGACCTCCAGACAGCAGTAATAAGTGTATTCAGTTCACTATATTAATGCAGGTGAAACATGTATGTCTTAAATCGGCATATTTTCAGTGTGTTTTTATATAAATAGAATGTATATCATTGGGAGCACTGAAAACAGCAGGTCCAGGGCTAACATGCTAACCTCTGTATCCATAGTGATTGTTCACTAGTGGCTTGCACTATGAAGCGAGGTTACTGGCTTATCGGGGTAACTTGTCGGATTTAAGGTTCATATTCGTTCGCTTACTTTTTATCCAAACTACCTTAAATGTCACAAGCTCAGGTGACCTTGATGAGGCGACTCGGCTTGTTACAGTAAGTTTAAAACGGACCAATAGGGCGTGTTAATGGTACTCAGCTCCAGGCCTGGGGACTCACTGCTATTGGCTGATTGAGAGATCATCCCAAAACCCCTCTCCGCTCACACCAGCCCTCCATGGATCAGGTCGCCCCACCCCTGGCAGTAGAGAATTATCGTGTTTGAATGTGGCTCCGATCAGGGGTGTAGTGGAGAGTAAATTCACGTCAACGCCATTTGCAAAGGTTTTTAATTACATAACAGCATTTACTCACCTTTTCATGATAGTTTACTCACTTGTCATTATCCAGTGTAAAACGTTTGAGGCAAAAGTTCATTGTTCACTGCATTAACTTACAACAGCGTACCACACTGGCCCTTTTACCAAACTGACCCCCCCCTCCGTGCACTTCATTCTTTGATAATGTAGCAATCAGTGACAGGTCCTGCAGTGTGCAAACGGAGTGACGGACATCGGATAACATTTTGCAAGAATCGCAAACCCGCCTCCGAAAGAGCTCAGATAGAGGTTCAAAACGGTAAACAGGACGAGCGGTTCTCTATTTTTCAGCTCAGCTAACATTAGTTATTATCAAGTGCTGCACTGTAGCCTGCAGATTGATGCTGCCTGCATTGAAGCTAGCTGGCTAACAGATGTAACAGTAAAGGGGTAACCTTTCTGAATCAGTGCAAATGTATTTCCATTTTTGGAGAGGAATTTATCCATTTCCCCATCAATACGATGATGAGATGATGATTTGGTTTCAGTGGCAGTGCAGTCCTGTAGTTTATTCACCTTTTTTTAATGACACACAGGGGTGTCTTCATTGATGTATACAGTATAGACTGCCCACCTTATTTATTACCACAACACCACTGCTCACCCCCCCTGGGCTGGCATCCTGTCCAGGCCCTGCCCTAGTCTTGTGGACAAGCACTTTCTGGGATCACCTCCAGGCCCCTGTGCCCAGGATTAGCGGTTACAGAGTCTTCTGGAACACAAGCTACTTCCGTGCAGGTACAGTACGTGACCTGCCCCATACTTTATTTAGAACTTTCCACGCATGAGTCAGCACTCCCCAGTGAGGTCCAGTACTCCCAGTGACCCCAATGCCTGCTTCACCTGCCTCCCAGGTAAGAACACCTCTATCCCACACATGCACATGCATGCCACGTTTTGGCCCAGAAACCATAACTGGGATCTCTGGCTTCAGGTGCTGCTCCTTTCTGCTTCGATCAGAGCATGTGGGTGAAGCGGAATGAGGAGGGAGAGCGGAGCAGGAGCATTTCGGGCCAGAGCGGGAGCGAGCGCGGCGTGGGTGAGAAAGGATTTCGGCCGGAGCGGGAGCGAGCGCGGCGTGGGTGAGAAAGGATTTCGGCCGGAGCGGGAGCGAGCGCCGAGCGACATATTTGAGCATCACCCGCTCACCACTTGAAATAAATCATTTCTGCTTGAATGTGGATTTGGATGCTCAGCCGAGTTACAGTTCAAGCTAAAATTAAAATACAATGCAGATTGTTCCTTTTTTGGAGCAAGCAGTGAGTAACTTCATCAGAGCGGGGATGAAAATGGACCAGAGCGACTGTGAGCAGGTTGAGTGCGGGAAGCGTACCGCTCCGTGAGCGATGAATGGAAATTCTCATCGCTCCGCTTGCATGCTCTGGCTTCGATACAAAGAGCCACGACTTCAGACAACTAAAACGACTAAGTTGGAGGACCCCTCACCCCTGCTCCCTTAACGCAGGCCCAGCACGCCAGCATGTCATAGGTAAACACCCCCGATGTGTGCCTGGCCCCTGCGCCGTGCAGTCGTTTTAAAGGAAGGTGTCCTTGGGGAATAATTGCGGGGTTAACCTTTCCCTCTGTGAAACTCAATACAGGGATCAAGTTAGATTAGCAGGCAAGGTGGCGACTTCCACCCGCAAGGTCTATTCACACGACGATAAATACACCGCAGATGAATATACAGCACCTTCTGGTGTTTCCAGCCGTCGGCAGAGAGCAACATGACAAATAACCTCGTCTGCATTCTGCGGGGCAGCTTATAAAACCGCGAGGACATTTTTGTTTGTGTCGACAAACAAACAAAAAGGATCTACGTGTCTTTCTGGGGCAACGGTATTCAGAAAGGACATGATTGCCTTCAATGGCTCTGTAGCCATAGAAGCTTATCCAGTAAACACTCCGCAGCTCACCTTTGTGTCAAATCCAATCAAAAAACAAGCAGAACTCACTTTGTACAGACCGAAGACACATTTCTAATAACAGCATTCAAGTCCAGCATTCAAAGCATCTGATTACCTGCTTATACAGCTGGCCACATTTTCCTACAGCGATTTCAGTTTAGCGACTTCCTCTACG
This sequence comes from Isichthys henryi, assembly GCA_026776945.1. Classification (NCBI taxonomy): domain Eukaryota; kingdom Metazoa; phylum Chordata; class Actinopteri; order Osteoglossiformes; family Mormyridae; genus Isichthys; species Isichthys henryi. The sequence continues at coordinate 820,027 of JAODJX010000102.1, read as the reverse complement.
ATGTAGCCTGGTGACTGGGGACTTGATCCAGAAACTTTCAGGGTGCGAGCTGGGGTTGCTACCCATGTGTCACCTGCCCCAGTCAGGATGGTAAAGATAACCATGTGAGGTGGAAGAGCAAAATGGTGCCTTTAGTTGGGTATGAATGTTGAGAGAAATGAAACCACACATGGGAGTTTGACTTACATAAAAATTTTTCTGAGGGTAGAATGAAAAATTGGTACAGAGAGATAACCAATGAGATTGTAGGGGAGGTGGGTCCAAGCATCTTATTGGTTGATCCCGCCTCCTTTAGTCTCTTGGACCCACCTCCTCTATAATCTGATTTGTATCTTTATAATCTTGTATGTCTATAATCTGAATCAATTATTTGTCTTTCTGCCCTCAGAACATTTTTGTGTAAGTAAAACTCCCACGAGCAATGAAACTGGCAAGAGGACGACCCAGGGAGATAAAATGGCGTTGGCTTCAGGGGGAAGGAATTGGGCAACCAGATCTGGTTTAGTTATCTGGGGCTGAGAGCAGATGCTTGCTTCAGTTTATTTGTGGTTCGGCACAGAAGACCGAGCAGGCCTGTCACGTGATGTCATCCCAGCCTTGGACGGTAATACTCCCCACCATTCAGTCAGCACAGTGTTTCTGTACTGCCGTGTGGCATAACAGGGATAAGGGACTTACACTGACAACAGGCATAAATTACACTAAACTCCGACGGCTTGTGTTTTGAAGAGAGACAGATTTCCCAGCGACACATCAGCGAGCTGGCGGTGAGGAGCCGTGAACTCTGACGTCCTTAACGGGCTTTTGTCGTACGTCGGTGACAGCATGTCTTTTTAAATTCGGGGGGATGTGTCAGAGCTGTGGTGATGGGGGGTTGTGTGTCTGCACATGATATGGGCTGAAGTTCACTCCGTGACACCTCGCTCTGTGAGGCGGGGGGTCGCATGGGCCCCAACGCGCCGCGCTTTTCAATCACAGAAATTAATAAGCGCAGAGATGGAATATTCTCGATTCCTCACGTCGACGCTTGTCATGTGCTGCTAAACGTGTAAATTATTGACTTCTTTCTTCGCGGCTGACCTAATTGAAGATTTTATTTTATAGCTAAAGGCGAGATGTGACGATAAAAATGACACTCCTTGTTGTTCTTGGCGCTCGGTGTTAATGGAAGTGGCGTTAAATGGATGAGCAATATCAATAAAATATGTCAAGTTCTGACATTAGAAAGAATTTGGCGAAACACAGCAGGATGGGTTTTAATATTAGGGCTATGAATGTGGGTGGCATGGTGATGTAGTGGTTAGCACTGTTGCCTCACATCTCTGGGACCAGAATTCGAGTCTTTTCCCAGGTTCCATGTATGTGGAGTTTGCATGTTCTCCCCATGTCATCGTGGGGTTTCCTCTGGGTACTCCGGTCTCCCCCCACAGTCGAAAAACATGCTGAGGTCAGAGTTTCTGAATTGCCCATAGGTGTGAATGAATGGTGTGTGAGTGTGCCCTGTGATGGGTGAACGCCCCGTTCTGGGTTATTTCCTGCCTGGCACCTGTGCCTCTGGGATAGGCTCCGGACCCCCACAACTCAGAATAGGACTGGTTACAGAAAATGGACAAATATGAACATAGAGGAGGTATCAAAGAAATGCTCTCTGGCAACTGGGCTGCAGGCATGTGTTTATAATTTAAATGGGGAAAATGGAAGCTGTCTATCAGAAGCTGAAAGAGGTGGTGTGTTTCAGCTAGCGCTCTCAATGGTCTTCACAAGACCGACAGGAGGCTGACAGGCAAGCTGAAGGTCTGCTGGCTCAGACATGTGAGAATGCAGTGACCCACTCCAAGAGTGTGCAGGAGTCACAGGGGTACAGAGTGTTTAAGGGAGTCTGTGTAGGTCAGGGTATAGCAGACAGCGCCACCTGGAGTCGAGATGCCCCCTGTCCCTATCAGGTCTTACGCGCAAGTCCAAATTACACATTTTTGGTGATTAAGCTGTCAATTAAGCTGACATTACGATGTAATTAGGGGTTTTGGGTGCACAGTAATTAGCCCCCAGATTAATTGGCAGGTGTTAATGCGTAAGTACTGTTGCTTGTGCCAGGCGCTTAAATCTCAGTGTGGAATGAGGCGCTTCCTGGTTCCCGCTCCGTTCTCCGTACTGGAGGTCTCCACGGCGGTCTGCATTCTCAGAACCACAGTCAGAACCTCAGCCTGAGGCTCCCCAGCAACTGCCCCACACAGGATCTGCAAAACCGCTGTCAGCAATCTGCCTGTCATGTAGGGGGCGCCAAATGGCTCCCGCGCCGGTCCGCTGGACAGGAACCTGCTGGGCGATTGGGCCGCCGCGCTTGGATGGAGCTCCGAGGGCGGGGATCCATTAGAGGGAAACGGCACAGAAAAACACAAACAAAAGACTGACAAAGATCCACACAGATAAATAAATATATAAGGGTGTAGAACCAGCCCCCCCCACTCCTCGCTAGACAGTGTAGAGCTGTCTTCCTACACCAGAGAGACACTGTGTAAGCTACACCCCCCGAAATCTCATTCCCTTTCTGAAGGGAGTCATTCCTCATCTCCGGAGAGGCTGCGGAATTGTTCACTGCTCAGAACCGACACTTCACACTCCAGACAGCCCTGATCCTATCACTCTCCCTGGCATCCGCCCTGTTTACCTACATTCACTATTTATATATATATATATTTATTTATTTACTCATCCTTTATTCCATCGCATGCTGCTTCTGACCATCGGTAGATAGCACAGCGTGAAAAGTACGTGTAAAATTTCACGGTTACATACTTCAGAAATGCCGTGTACTTGTCTTGCATGTAATGTGTTACAATGGGGCCCGGCCACCAAGACCAAACATAGGCGGGGAATCCTTAACGAAAGTGATGGAAAGTTCTTCTAGCTGAATTTGGCACCAAATCTTAAAAAAAAGACTGAAATACCAAGCCCTATATAACTCCTCTATTCATGTTATATATCAGCCTGTTGCTATATCTGGGTATTCACTAGCACTCATTACTTGGTCGTCACATTGAGCCGCACTAAGTAGCCATTAGCGGTGGCTAACTCTGTCGATAGCTGCCCGCTATGTTAGCATTAGCGTCACAGGCCCCGCCCCACTCATCCTCCAGTAAAAATCGTTGGCTGCCCCACTCTTGCTCCCACCTGCCCGACCTCTCCCCATCCAAATCCATGCCACGTCGGCTAGTCTGTGCCCGTTTGCCAAACCATGCAAATCCGGGAACACAGGGTCCCCGTCCGACGTCTCTCCAGCTCTGCCTCGCCTGTGCCCCTCTCCGCGCTCAAAAATCTCTGCAGGGAACATTCCGGAAAGGCACGACTCGGCTCGTCTCTGGAACGCCGCCAACGCAGCTCTGGCAGGCTCTTCTTCGTCGCCAAGATGGACGACTCCTTCCATGTTTGGACTTTTGCTCCGCGGAGATGGTTTGGCCGGCGTGTAACACGCGTGCGATGCTGGCAGTTTTACGTGTGGGAAGTGTGCGCACATGTCTGCTCCGAGCCAGCTGCTGCTGCAGTGACATCAAAGGGGGAAGCTATACAGCCACAGGGAAAGGCTATCCCTGCGTTTATACACGAATATTTTATTTATACGCATATTAAATATACATTATAATACTTCTCAAGTCGTCCTTTTAAAGTAGCCTCCAGTTCAGCGTAAAACACACGGAATTCATATCAAGGCTCAGTGTGAGATGGAAATAACTTGTGGCAATAAGAGGACATTAGCAGTTAAGAACTGGCATCCACAGAGATGGGGGTTTGCTTTGCTATGGCGTTACACCTCTAAGCATAAACAAAACACACAGACCATTAAAATTACTTTTTTTAAAGTCATTAGCTAATTACAGCTCAGTGTTGTGTCATAAACAAGCTCTGTATTACGGGACCACATAGTCAGCAGTGGGCAGTATGTGATATTTCCAGTAATTAATGGACGGGGGGGGGGGGGGGGTCTGGATGTGGCGGGTTAATTGATTTAATGAAGGCAAGGTTTGTGGGTTAATTATTAATTACAATTACTCACCTGACTTTGTGGATAAAAAAAAATATATTAAAACCAATAAATTGAAATAAAATATATTGTAGCGCTGGATGGGCTGAGACATCGTGAGAGCAGCGAAGGACAAGGAGACTTGCTTTCGGGGGTGGAACACGCTCTTTATTTTCAGTCCTTAAGAGGACTATAACAGGCACCCAATGAGCACAGATGCCCAAAATACACACAGCCGAAATAGAACGTGGTCAGATGCCGAGCTGTAAGGTGCACACACGGTGGGAAAGTTATATAGGCTTGGAACACAACTATAACCATAACAACAACAATACGAGAACTATTTACAATTACACATACTCAGGGCTATGTACACGAGCGCTCGCGAGACAGGCCGGGATATGCAGATCTCACTGGCGCTACACTATGCAGAATTGTGTTATATTTAAATGTAATATGTCTCACTGGTGAATAATCCATCCATCCATTTTCCAAACTGTGTGGAGATCGCACGCTCTCCCTGTGGGTTTCTGCTGGGGGCTCCGGTTCCCTCCCACAGTCCAAAGGCGTGCAGGGTTGGTTGATTGGTGAGTCTAAATTGGCCCTATAATTGTGTGTATGTGTTGCCCTGTGATGTGTTGGCGCCTGCCCAGGGTTCCTGAAATAGGCTCCGATCGCCCCCCGCAACCCCAGTTGGGATTAAGTGGTTACGGTGATGGATGGATGGAGTGCAGGCATAAGGCAGAATGATCTAAAATGTAATCCTTGGATGTATTCATTTAAAAATTTGTGTCAGAATACCCCACTATTTCCCTCGTATGAAAATACCAGAGTGGAGTTTTCCAGAAAAGTCTTAGCAGAGGATGAACCATGCCCTACAAGGAATAACCCAGTGAAAACCCTCAGCTATATTAGCTAATTAAAATGTGTAAAATGCATGTAAGATTTACTTGCTATTCAAAGACCCAAGGCAAGGCGTCTGCTGCCCTGTCGTGAAGCATGAATCCCAGGGAGGTGGTCAGAGGTTCCTGATGCTTCCCCCTTGTACAGAGAAGCTTCTGGACGAACCGCCCATGAATGAACAGGCCGGGTCCTCGGATCATATTAATCTCCACAAATCTCTTTGTGGGCCGATGTGTGTGTGGAGGTCTCTGTGCGCCGTAATTGGGGGGTGGTCTGCGTACATGTCACACACAGAAAACTACTGACACTTGAACAAAGTCAGGGATGTTGCTAGCTACCGTCAAGATGCACGGAAACATTCGAGGGCTCCATTGTTAAATTAACTTCAATTATGTCGAGGCTGCAGATCTTTTTAGTGTGAGCTTTGAGGAGGAGAGAGCAATGCCTGTGGAAGCCCACCTGGCCAATCAAGGCGTGAAGTACCCCATTCAAATATGGATGTGATTACCCACCAGCACGTAGCGCCGCTCTCTGAATCTCGCCTTTACAGATGTGATCTTTGGATCCCACAGAAGAACATTCAGGCCACATCTGGGAGATAAAAGTCTCATACAACTCAGTGGGAATTGATGTATTCACTGAGACGCTTCAAGTGGGGGCGCACCGCTAGTGTGTAGGTCCTGAGAGCTTGGCTTGGTGAAGAGATAATCCCGATTGGTGACAGGCACACGATGACTGCCGGCCGATTGGCTGAAAGGGGCCGAGGGGCTGGATATGCAAAGGGGTTGTGGCCAGGGTGAGAGGCGGGGTCATAGAGGTCAGGTTCAATAAGCATGTGGGAGTACGATGCCAAGTACGTGGAATCTGAACATGATGGAGGGGCAAATGGGAGTCCGATTCTAAGGCCGCAGCAGGGAGGCATGAGCAAGCCTAGGAATACCACTGAGAAAACTGCGACCTGTTTTACTCGGCCTTGATTCTCACCCCACTTTTGACAAAAGAGACATTTCGGATGCTGAGTGTTAGCTAATCCTGTCAAAACTTTGCCAGGAAAATAAGAGGGCTGTCAGGCACATCCAGTCACGTCACGATAAAAGAGCCAAGAGCTTCTTCTCTCTAAGTTGGGGCTATACAATTCACAGTCCTCAAGGACCAAGCAGCGCTGATTTTCCAGACTTCCTTCATCTATGAGCCAGTGTGACCTTTCTGTAGTCAGTAATTATCAAATTAACTACCTGGGAGAACTGAAGACAAAGCCTGGATTTGGAATCGAAGGCCAAGTTTGAAGAGCTCCGGTCTAAGGATCATTTATGCTGAGGCTGCAGATCTTCTCAGTGTGAGCTGCCTCTGCCTGCTCGCCGGACAGCAGGAGGGCAGTCCCTACTCCACCAGGCCGCGGCAAGATTCTGTAGCTCGCAATGGCATCAATGTTTTTATTTTGCTCCATTATCCGCTGTAGGTTTCTGTACAGGAAGCGACTGTGTGCTGAGGGTGCAGGTCAAACCTAATTGATGGCTCTCGGCACTGCTGGTGTCGTCCATACCAGAGCCGAATGCTAACGCTAGCTGCTGTTATGCTCTGCCTCTCTGCTCAGTGGTCCGTCTCTGAGTCTGGGCCCTTTAAACCTCTCCCAGGCACCGCAACTGCTGGGCAGCCTTGGCAAGATGAGAAGCAGCAGAGTGAGGCCACGGGCAGCCCACCCGCTTTCCGGCGAAGCTCCTCCGTCCTTCTTTTCCTTTGTATCTAGAATGTGTCAGAAGGACGACCTATTTTACAACATCGGGGACACAGAACTCAGGCCGCATCCTTGGCGGATCTTCAGAACCACAGTTTGGGGGGCGGTCGTTTATAACTGGCAAGCTGACAATGAGTCCATGTGTCGCATATTCTCTGGGGAGGGCGGTTGGTGCGTGTGTGGGGGGGCGGTGGTGGTGGATAGAGCTATAAGTTTGGAGTTAAGAGAAAACTGTTTGGCTGTGAAAGAAAAAGATGGAATCGAGGAGCGATCACACAAAGAGATCTCTGCTGCGTGTGGAGAACGTGGTGATGGAATTTCAGAATGGCATTCTCCACAGACATGACATAAACAAGACCCTGAAAAGTATGCATTGGAATGTCCCAATAGTTTCTTGATGTCATGCCCTGCTCGTTCCGATCCTCGTGTGTGCCACGCCCCCTGGTTACCCACTTGTGATTCCCCGATTGTCTCC
>JAODJX010000102.1:796620-812796 GCA_026776945.1 Isichthys henryi | reverse complement strand
AGTATTTCTGCCTGTTTGCCTTCTCCTTACCCTCCAACCCGCACGATCGTCGCTCGCTCTACCCGTGATCGTGACACTTGATTTTCCCTATTTTTTTTTTTTGATTCTTTGTGTCCACTCTGAATTACTATCAGCGCATAATCCACTTCACCAGATGCACGTACGATTTATCAAACCACGTACACCTGTAATATACAGCCAGAAATATATGCTGCTCTGCTCGTCATGACATAAAGAAAGACTTCATTCATATGAGAAGTAGGTGGCACCTTGACAATGAGACACTAAGTCAAGCCTCTAAATAGCATAATCGCGTGGCGGTGTGGTGGCACAGTGTTTCACCGTGCCTTATCCCCCGGCGGACACTAGATGGCACTGCGACCTCTGAAAGGCCAGCCCAGTGGGGCGAGTGGCTACAGCCAGCGTGCCCACTCAACCTTCCCGGATTTAATTGTGGCTTCCGAAAGTAGGGGTGCGACAGCGGGGCGGACGCAACCAACGAGCCACGATGGATGCTGCGGCAGAGTAGGCAGCTGAAAACAAAGGCCCAGAACGTATAAATCGCGGTCCATTAGTGGAGCCGCCGTTATCCGTCATCATGTAAACATGGGCCCGTGAGAAATGACCTTTTATGTTCCGTCCTGCTTTTATTTGTTTAGTGATTAATTATTTATTCCTCTCGATCTTTCATGGAGTTGAAGCTGAGGTCCTTATCCCCAGAGTTGGCGTAATTAACTTGCGCCATGAGGTAACAGATCCGTAATGGAATCCAATGCCCCGTTTCTACCATTACCTTCAGGTTTGGGTAGCCATCCATGAAATAGGCCTTCGTGATCCTAGCAATGTGGCTTTGGCTCTAATCCCCCATGTGGGAAATCGCGTGGATGATCGGGACACTGGCAAATAGCACGGCTGAGTTTGCAAGGTGCTTTAATCCCGGCCAGTTAATTATTCAGCAGCCGTTTCTGTCGAGGCGGGGCAGTGGGAGGAGCTTATCACGCGGTCATTAGGTTCTCGGCAAAACCTCGCTTTGTGTTCAGAATCCCACGCAGCGGAAACGGACACATTGACATTCCTTCGTCAGCACCTTCGACTGACAGTTTTGATCATTCCCCTCTAATCTTAAAAACTCTTCCCAAATGCAGATGGTATTTCAGGAATTTGACTTCGTAGGGGGGTCTGTTTACATCTATCTCACAAAGGGAAACCAAGTCTCTGACTGGGGTGTAAAAGCACTTGAACCTGAAGTATCAGGTGGTATTATAATATACAATTCATTTATTTTTTTGAGACTTGCATACAAAACCTTGTAACTAACTATATGCGGCCTCATAAAGTCACTGTGAATTGACAAGACTGGAATAACAAACAAACCTCACTGGAATCCAAAAAATTTGTATGATTATGTGAGGCAGTTAAGGTGTTAGTTAACCTTGGAACCAGAGAAATGGCACTGATTTCAATTATTTCCATAAAAAAAAAAGGTGTGCGGTATAAAACCGTAAGCCGGTGGGTATATATGAAAGCTTTTTCCGAGCAGTTAACAGAAAACAAGCAGTGAATTTGAGCTTTCCGAACTGTAACTAGGCCATTAGAGTGGACGCCCCGTTCTTTGAGTCCACCACTGGATGGTGAAATATGCAATTGGCAGATGAATGTGCTGCCATGATGATACATAAATGGAAGCAGATGTTCACCTATGGGGCAGCGATGATCAGAAGTGTGACATCGACTGCTCACGTCACTCTCTTAGCCACCGTTATGCACTGCGTTCCTCCCGTAGCCAAACAGAATGACAATAAAATGCAGTACATAGTGTGGGTATGGTTACCAGAGGGAGGTGCCCACAGCTGCCCGCAGAGTCAGACACACCGCAACACTGATCAAACGGACGCCATCTCTAGCTACAGTAATTCGCTCTTCGATGTGTCTGAGCCAAATGTATAACTCTGACCTGTTCAGGTATTCACGTCACAGACAGGGAGCGTCAAAACACTTCAAATCACACACTGTTTTTCTAGACCCGCCACGAAACAAACGTGTGATTTTGTGGACGTAAAGTGGCAACATTTCCTTCCACTCCCCGGAACTTTTGGAGAAAGTGCTTCCATGGTAACATATTCAGCGCCTGTCTGACCTGTAAATAAGCCTCATAAATCCAGTGTTATCAATCACGGCGACATAACATGTTTTTTAACTAATTGGTTGTAAATTAAGCAGAGGCTAACGAGGGCAGCTCATTATTCTACTATAGCAATTCAGACACTGGATGGAGGTGAAAACCACACAGCTTTTGTTAATTGTGGGCAAACCTTTAATGATCGTCCCACGGTGACGTGACGGGGTACATCCAGACCTCCACACATGATTAAATAACCGCCTAATGTTAGAAGACAGTGACAGGTGAAAAAAAAATACCAAATCAATTATGAACCTCCATCCTTCTGCCATACGGACAATGAATGTGCCTGTCATGCCCCGCTCGTCCCACCTTCTCGTCGGCCACGTCCCCTCATCTACCTCGTGCGGATTCCCCGTGTTCATCAGCTGTTTCTCTTTATTGTGATTAGTCCTGTGTGTGTATTTCTGTCCGCGTTCGAGTATGTATCCCCATTTCCGTCACTGACGTCCTCATGTCTGTTGTGCTCCGTTTTCTGATTAAAACCCTTTTATTTATCTGAGTCCTGTCGCCCTTTCCTGCTTCCCCGCTCGGCTCTGCGTCAGTCAGGACAGTGCCTAAATTCGACACTATCTTTCACCTACCTCATTCAGTTAACTCAGTGGCTTTCCTCGCTGGTTCCGAGGCCCAGTTTAACGGCCTATTAAGGCAGTCCCTGCCTTGATGGAGGGGAGGGAGCAACACTCATTTAAAAGCTATCCCTCCCCAAGGCAGACAATAAAACAACTTTGCTGACAAGGGTATAGGGGATAGGTTATCGACGATCGGTGCATATGGCCGCCTCACAGGAAGTCCATCAAAGCCTCTCTGTTCCTCGGTGATTTTTTTCACAGTGAAGGGCTTCCTTTACCGTTCCCAGATCGACAACTACATTGGCTTTTTAACTGTGCCTGCGAGGAGGCTGAGCACTTTAGCTTAATAAAGGTATTAGACGAGAAACAGCTCCGCTTTGTATGACTACCAGCTGGGATTCATCTCCACTACGACATTAATTGTGGGATGTTTACTCGCCCTGGAAAATATGTTGCAGCTCTCAGACATGGGAACCGGAACTGAAACAGTGAGACGGCATGTAAATTGTGCACTTGCAGAGAAAGGATCTGAAATATAAAAGGTTTTTCTGCAGCCTCCAGTTCAAGCTGTCTCAGCTGACCTGCCGAGGAGTGTTTACCAGTCTGAAATCACGTCTTATTACATGTGTCAGCCGCTTGTTTAGCATGCGCTTCCGCAAAGTCAACAAGTTTGCTTGATGCCTTTTATTTTGTGGCTAAATATCTACCAGTCTAGAAACACCACACGTTTCGGGAAATGCAACCACCTGGTCCCAAGGGTTATAAGCCAGACTAAAAAGAGTCCATTCCACTAGGCAAATGAACAGGGAGACGCACTACACATATTCCACTGGGAGGCTATTGGAAAGGGAGCGGCATTTGCTTAGAACTCCCTCTTGGCCTGAAACAGTCACTACCCTGGAATTTTAATATGTGTTGCATTAATGAATGAATGAATGAATGAATGAATGAATGTCTTTTATTGTCACTATACACATGTATAATGAGATTAAAAGCAGCACTTTCAGTGCAGACATGTACACACGACAAACAAAGAAATAGTACAAAAGTTCTGTAGGGCTATATACATATGGAATAAATAACTAAATTACGGTTTTAAATATATGAATATACAGTGTGATGTGCAGTGTGGGTTATCGCACATTATTTAGGTATTATGCGGTAATGATGATCATGTGCAGTGAGTAGAGTGGAGATGTTGGATACAGAGCAATGATATTGCACAGTATAGAGGTATTGCACAGTTATCAATACCATTTATGGCGCATAAACACGAGCATGGCACATAAACACGAGCATGGCACATAAACACGAGCATGGCGCATAAACACGAGCATGGCGTATAACTACGAGCATGGCGCATAAACACGAGCATGGCGTATAACTACGAGCCTGGGGCATAAACACGAGCATGGCGTATAAACACGAGCATGGCGTATAAACACGAGCGTGGCGTATAACTACGAGCGTGGCACATAAACACGAGCATAGCGTATAACCACGAGCATGGCGCATAAACACGAGCATGGCGCATAACTACGAGCATGGCGCATAACTACGAGCATGGCGTATAAACACGAGCCTGGCGTATAACCACGAGCATGGCGTATAAACACGAGCATGGCGTATAACTACGAGAATGGCGCATAAACACGAGCATGGCGTATAACCACGAGCATGGCGTATAACCACGAGCATGGCACATAAACAAGAGCATGACGTATAACTACGAGCATGGCGTATAACCACGAGCATGGCGTATAAACACGAGCATGGCGTATAACTACGAGCATGGCACATAACCACGAGCATGGCGTATAACTACGAGAATGGCGCATAAACACGAGCATGGCGTATAACTACGAGCATGGCGTATAAACACGAGCATGGCGTATAACTACGAGCCTGGCGTATAACCACGAGCATGGCGTATAACCACGAGCATGGCGTATAACCACGAGCATGGCGCATAAACACGAGCATGGCACATAAACAAGAGCATGGCGCATAAGCCACCTTCACTCAGAATCCCTTCCCACTTGTCATCTGTGGATAAAGCCACTTGCCGCTTCGACCCCATGTTAATTCCACGTTCGTTATCTCCCCATCGTTAGCCAGCGTTCTGTCTGCCGTCCCGTAATAAGCAGGCACAGGCCCTCGCTACCTTGGCTATGCGGCTCTTGAGAGAGCATCTGTTAAACGAATACGTATTAATAGGGACACTGGCAACCTCTAACAGTGTGCTAGACAGGTTTTGGTAAATATTTAAATATTTAAACTGCAGCTCCCTGCCTCAGACATGTTCAGATTTATTTTAGAATAAAAAGGAGTTTAAGTGTCCAATGTAGCTTTTCGGCAAGCCTGTTGGAAATACCCCAAGTTAATTCAGGTTAATTACTTTCTAAGTGGCCTGATCTCCCAGAATGCAACCACATATATATTGGCAGGCAAAAAAAATCCTTAAAACAACACGTCTAAGTCGGACACTTTAAAATAAAAAAGGGCTGAGAGTATTGTTGCGTGAGTGCCGAATGGTATCACACTGGATAGCCGCATGCCAGATTACGATAAGGGGAAAATTCTGAAAAAGATGGAGAGGATTCCTGGCCTCATGATACTGCCACCTCTTTGGTTCGATGAAAACGTCCACAGTCGGTTCCAAGGAAAAAGAAAGTATACGGAACCGACTTTCACCCAAAATGAGCTTTACCCTTTAGTGTGAGATGGACGGGGACTCCACACCCAGATGACTGCACACAATAATAAATGTCATGACATTAATAAGGTGGGACGGAGGTTGGGGGGTGGGGGGGGTGAGTGGAAAGTCGATACCGCGACCCAAACACCCCCCTTTTATGGCTTCAGATGAAGACCGGAGGGGGTTCTAGAATCACTTCCGAAACGATTCATTACCATGGCAATTTCAACACCATCAGGTTCCCCTAAGTAAAGCATGATAAAGAGAGACTTCATTAAATGGCACACAGCATCCGTGGGAGCCGGGCCTAGTTCTCCCTCAGCGCCGGATCGAATTACGTCTCCCTACCTGCGCCCGTGGAAGCTGCCGGAACAGGGCATCTCTTCCACTGGCACACTCGACGGGATGCTCAGGCAGTTTCTGCAAAAATTAAAACCACTTCTGAAAACCGTGAGCAAAACCCCGAGAGTCGCTGTGGCTATGTATGATTTTCAAATGTGCAAAAGGGCGTTGAAAGAACAGTAGGCAATGTGACGGAAATTATAAATCTGACTTAAGCAATGAAAAAAAACAGTTGCATGCAGTAAGCATGCAATGCTACAGTATTTTGCAGAGAACTGACATACCCATTGGGGCATGAAGAGAGCCCGAGACATCTGGTAGTCTCAGGGAGAGAAGGTGGAGCCTTGCCATTAAAGGGCACCTTAACTTTACTTAGCACGCCCAACGTTCACTCTCCAGGCAAGTTGACGCCTGGCACCAGGGATTGATGGGCAAACTCTACGTAGGTGCAAGGAAACATTGAAAAACCAGGGCAGTTGTCTCCCTTAGCACGGCACTCAGCTTGCCTCATCTGCCTGGGTGGCGGCTGGAAGGTTTAAAAAAACTCAACTGAGCTGTCTTTGTCTGTCATGGGTGCAGTGACTTGAGTGGTACTGGATGTCCCCTAGCGGGGGCTGAGGCTGCATCTCATTGCACTGTTGTGATGTTCAAATGCTTATACTGGTGCGATCGTCTTTCAAAACGCACTAATATCTTTTGACATCAGAATGTGAACAAAAGGTGCATATCATGCTAAACAATTTGATGACAGCATCATCTTATTGTCATCCTTGAGAGGAACCTCACCTTCTCCCATTGCATAGCAACAGTAACCTGGTAAATGTCTATTATACTGCGTCTGATGAATCTGCCTGTACTTTATAAAGCTGTCAGTCACACTGTTGCTCCAGGATAAGGTCGTCCCGCATAATCGCAGCTCCTTCCTGGTTGGATTTCAACTGCTGGCTAGTTTGGAGAATACTTTGGTTTTCATATCAGCCTTCCCCCCCCAGTGTCTCTTCAGTGGCTATAAGTTGGCGCTTCCATCAAGTGTAGGATGCTGGCATTCAAGGCTGCCGAGGGAACGACAGCACCATACCTGCAAGATCAAACTCGACACCGCTTCAAGGCCACTAACCTTTCTCCGCATCAGGTCGTCTGACAGTTCCAGGCCTGAAATATCAGGAATTAATATCCTGTGTTTTGACCATGGCCTCTGTGGGGTGGAATGTTCTTCCCCTCAGTCTCAGGACTGAGCAATCTGAAAAATTCCATTTTTTTTTACTTCAGCAAGAAGTCCCGACTGCTTCCTCAGCCTTTGCTCACCTTCGGCTCTTGCTGTTGACTGTTTGTAGGTTATTTGTGAATCTGGTTGTACAATAATGAATCACTTCTTAAATGGGCTCAGTATGTTTTCTGCTGTGTTGGTTCACTCATATTAAAGGGTAACATTGCTGCATCTCTGATAGCGATGCTGCAGAAGATCTACGGCACTTAGCGGCTGCCTTTGTGCTGATGCTCTTTGTTTAGTTGTGCAGGCTGACCTGTGAGTCGCTTTGGGGGGAAACGTCTGCCAAACAAACAAATCTAAATGTACGTGCTGGAAGTAAGAATGCAATTCGGCTGACCCTAGCGTTTGTCGAATGTAGCTGATGGTATCTGTTTATCGCAGGGTATGAAGCCATGTTTTATGTATGGCTGCTATGCAGTCCTGTGGGCACTTAAAGCTACACGCTGAAATCAGGGCTCCGGGTATGGCTGCTGCTTTGCATATGCGCAGCTTGATTTCATAGAATGTTTAATGAATTCGGTTTATGCTTCTTTCCACCCCTGTTTGAAAATCGGTGCACTTGATACATTAGCAGCATGAACAAGTGTGGTCTCGCTATATGAAAAGATCTTTCTGTCGCATGGCGCCCATGTCAGTGCAGACGGAGGGATCTGAATGACAATTTGCTGCCTCACTGGCAGAGTTGTGTCCTTTGCGTTTGTTTGGATAGCAACGCACGTACATCACTGGCTTATTCCATCAAGGTAACAGGAAGATGGTGCGTTTCTGTGTGTGTGTGCGTGTGGGGCGGGCTTAAGGCTGCCTGACACGTCAAGGGAGACATAAATGATGAAAGGGATAATTATCTAGCTTAGCTGACACAAAGGGATAGTTATGTAGCTTAGCTGACGCAAAGGAATAGCTGTGTAGCTTAGCTAATGCTAACAAATAGCTGTGTAGCTTAGCTAATGCTAACAAATAGCAGTGTAGCTTAGCTAATGCTAACAAATAGCAGTGTAGCTTAGCTAATGCTAAGGAATAGTTAGGTGGCTGCGCTGATGGTGATTTTTAAAGCGATTTATCATTTTACCCACTTACAGAGCTGGATATTTCTCAGGGAAAATTCCAGCTGGACACCCGTCTCAAAATTAGGCCTTGTCTGGGACTTAAACCAGCCGCCAACAACATATGAAATTAAACCTAGTCTCATTCTCTGCCCGTCGTGAGGATAAATCGGCAAACAGGAATGGTTTGTGGAAGGGGGTTTAAGAGGGTAACTACAACAGGTAAAGCTCAACAAACCTTCCTAACCCCTCCCACTCTCTCTTTTCCTCAGACTGCCTCTGTTCGGACAGCCGGAAGAGCTTCCTAAATACACCTAAGCCTTCGAAGCACGTGTTGGAGACAGCACTTTGGGAATGGGGAGTTTCAGCAGGCAGCGACAAACAGGATTATGCGCGGCTCGTGCCTGTCCGTCACCGTGACAGCAGTAACGAGCGAGGAGAGTCCAGCCTCAGCCTGTACACCACCATACCTCTGTGGAGGGATTAAGTCAGTCCGGGTTAATCTGCAGGTGCTACTTCCAGTGCATCCATGGCCCGGCGGGAGAGAGCGGGTTTTATGTAATTATTTCACGCCTCCCTGCTTAGGCCCACCTGAACAGCTCCTCCGGGAGAACGGGACTAGAGAAAAGATGCTCGTTTCTCATTAAAAGTCAAACTTAAGCTCATCTCTGTGGATGGGAGCCACGTGAGCCCAGCAACAGCGGCAAACCTTCGCAAACATCAACGACAACACAAACAAACAGAGGAATAAAAGGACGACGAGGCAGCCAACCATGGACCACAGCCAAGTGTCGTCAAAACACAGAAGCGGCACTGGGGCGTTCCAGCGCATTCTGTTTTTCACAGTTCGTCCTCGACAACATGGACGTCTCTCGGTTGCGGTTTTGCACGTCACCTGTCCCCCCTTCGTTTGTGCCAAACTAATTACCACAAAACCTTCCAGCAAACGAAGGGTGCCTGCCTAATGAACGTGTGGAGATCATACGGTGTGTTTCCGGGGAAGAGTGGGGTCTCTCTGTGACGGCGGCGGCCGTGTCACACCTGGCTGCACTTTGATTCTGGCGCAGAGACGCAGGCGGCTGCGGCGGGACGGAATTGTTTCATGCTGCACGCTGTGATTCCTGATTTACTCATTTTAATAATGGAGGAGCCGAGGGAGCCGCGAATGCGGCGGCTTTTGAGTGACGGCTTCCGAGCGACGGTCGGCTGTCAGAGGTGTTTACAGATAACAGGCCTCCGTCGGCCGGCTGGAAATCGTTCTCCTGCCTCTTTTGTTCCCCGTCATCGAAGCACTACGGCGAGTTCCCCTCAAGTTGAAGCGGAGCGCAGATGATATCAAACTTCCCCTGACGTCTCTGACCAACCTTCCCCTTGGCCCCCTGGGGGTTGGTGTGGTAGCTGTGGGAAGCCTAAAGGGCCATGGGGCCCCAATTTAAGCTCGGCGCCCCCCTGCCTTAGGAGGACCAGGGAACAAGGAGAGTTTCCCTCTTGTGTATGGCATGCTCTCCGCCTGGTGCGTCTGCAGCCGACGCCAAATTGGGTTTAAGACACTCTAGTGTAAATGACAAGGATGGCACGCTGTGTGAGCTCATTCTTTAATAATCAGAACTGCCACACTTCACTTATCGCCCACTTCAACTCAGTATGGCGTCTTTAGCATTATGGACTGCTGCTTCTGGAAAGGAGAATAATTGGCCAGGAATACAAACCAGTATCATTAAATGAACAAAAGCCTTGGAAAAGGTCAAGAGGAAATGGTCAGGAAAATTTTGAGGCTTCTGGTCTGGGTCAACACGGGTCCACTGCAGCCGTTCTCTGGGTTATTGAGGTTCAGCCTTGCTGACATTTTGTTTCCCACATACTCCTGCGTCTAGCATCGCTTCTCGCAGTGCCCCCTGCTGGTAGCAGAGAATGACAACGCCCTATGATCTAAATGTATACAGAAAAACAAAGTGAGCTGGAGTGTTTTCTGCTTGAACCAGGAAAAGGAGGAGTGTGACAAAAGGAGAAGGGGTTCGACAGCGACCATTCACCTGCGCGTGGTGCGTGGCGTCCCGTGTTGACATTTTCCCTCCTAATTGCTTCCCTACCTCAAGTACTAGCCCTACTACCCATTTTTCGTTGTCATTAGCGCCTTCGGATGACAACATCGGAAAGAGATAAGATCGCCGAAAACGAGATACTGGAGAATAGGCATACATTATGAGGGCTGTGATTCACCCAACAGCGTTTTGTGCAACAAAACAAACGCAACACGCTGGATCGGGGTTCCCGTTGTGTCTTACTAGTGCTGTGATCATTTCTGTGTAGAGCTGCAGGGAGGCTAAGTTATCTTTGCATTTTGCCCCCCAGTTCCCTTTAGCTCTCCCTCGGAGAAACAGATCAGTATGCAACCTTATATTAAACATTTCAAATTCCAAAAGCTTCCAATTTAAAAGGAGTATGAAGTAAAGACGGTAAATGGGCAGTAAAAGATGGAAAATAAAACTTTTACCCGTGCGATTTGCGCCACCCAAACAAATTCCGTTTGATATATTTGGACTACGGCATAAAATTAATTTAATCGCCACGTTGCATAAAGTGCTTCTGAATGAAACCCACAGCACGCAGATTTACAGCTGGGCGCTCAGTTGTCTGTATGCATTTTTCCGCATTCGTTCCCCGCCAGAGGCGGTCAACTGGGATCAGACTCACAGAAAAGGACACTTAGATTAGAGCAGATCCACCTGGGAGAGCGCCAAAATATCGCTTTATTTGTTTGCCCGGCGCTGCAGGGGCCGTGATGGGATTGCTTATCGGGATCGCTCGCCTTCCGCAGATTTTTAAAGCCCAGGCGGGGGCACGCCGCGCTCTTAAAAGGGGACACAGTAAAGAAAGGCAAAGTCACTGAGCAAAGCGCAGCCACTAGACCATAATAAGACACCTGGTTACCGCATTAGAGAAAATGCATGTTTCACCCTCTTTAAAACGGCTCATCTGTCACCGTGGAGCCCTGGTTTGAATAGTGAATCATTGTGTCAGGTCTGCTTAGTATTCAGACATTGTCTTGCATATCTATTTGGAATTAATATTTAGTATTTCCTTTTGATGTCCGATTGCAAATGCGTATCGCCGCGAATTTAATTTATACACGCGTTTCACTTGTTGAGGCAATTATGGTGGCGGCGCCAGCTGGACTTATCGAGAGCTGAACTTTGCAATCAAAACAAAATGAAGCGCAGTGCTGGGCAGCCCTTGAAAATATTTGCGCTTTGTTCTGCCAGTGAAGGTAATTTCAAACAGGCTCCCATCTCTTTAAGACTTCAAAGGGATTATCCAAAGATTGTATATTCACGGAGTTGGATGGCAGTCTTTGATGAAGGTTGAAACGTGAAAATTTACACGTCAAGGTTTTGGTCACCTGACCTACGAATTATGTTGCCAGGGTGCGGAGCGCACGCACACGCGCTCACAAGCACATTGGGGGAAAACACAACGCGATTAATCGTTAATGGGCCATGGGGTCTAGGTTTGAGGGCTTCTCATAAGCTAAGAGCCTGACATCTCTGTCACACTGGTGCCAAAATGAACTGAATAGTTTTGTTTAAGAAAATAAGAAGCTTGTATCCATATTTGCATATACCAGAAATTAAATAAATGTAGGAGTATGTAGACATGTTATATGCATGCATATAAACAATTCATTTAGATATTAGATACATAGATATATGTTGTATAATGATAAAAACGCATATATAATTACGGAATTAAAATGATTTGATTGTCATTCATGTCAGGCCTAAGTCATCACAATTTGTGTTTCCTTATCGAAGCATGACTGACAGCAGGTAGAAGGTAATAATATGGTACAGGTGAGATATGGAGACAAGGTAACATATTTAATATTCTAGCCGGGGCTGAAGAAGTCGTTCATTATTGATTCTGAGAGGAACGTTCGCAACACATTCTGAAGGTTATGAGTTTTTCTGCTCCTTCACTAATTTAATAACGGCGTGACCACATTGTGTTAGTCTGCGTATCTGCCGTGAAGATAAGAATTTCGACTGGTGGACTTGCTGTCACGATGCATGTGTACACACACACACACACACACACAATGTGCACCTTAAGTGGCCCCTCCCCCCACTCCGACATCCAGAAAAGTTATCCACGTTATCAGGATGAGCGCGAAGATGGAGAACTTGTGCCACCCAACAGCTGCCCTGTTTGACCCCATTTGGTCAATTAATACCCAATTATTTTGGGGAAGCTTTCTTTCTTTCTTTCACCCCGTCATCCATCCATCCATCTATCTACTTACCTACTTATCCATCCATCCATCCATCTATCTATCTATCTATCTATCTATCTATCTATCTATCTATCTATCTATCTATCTATCTATCTATCGTTTTCACCTCAGGCCATTACGTAACTTTGCCTGTTGGATATCCAGTGTCGGCAGTGTCACACAGTGAATCGATACACATGGCCGTGCCTGCTTCTCCAGCGGCCCCTGCAGTGCCGAGCTTGTTGCTATTCTCTTCTTCAGCCTTCCTCCTACTTCATCTGATGCACGGAAAAAAAAAAAAAAGCCGGACGTGCTTCGAGCTGTCAGTCGACGTGCTCTGCCATAAACCCTGCAAAAAGCTGACTCACCCATCATGCTGGTAGTCATACACGTTTATGGATTCATAATTATGGTGCTTATATCATATTATAATGTACCTTATGTGCTCTGTGTGTCGAGGTGTTACATTTACTCAATATGATAGGATATCCCATGGTCAAGTCAGCCCCCCCCCACACCCAAACACGTTCAAACCCTCACCATCAGATGAAGCACTGCATCTGCGACATGCAGTTAACATGGAGAGTAGCATGGAATTTTGAACCTGGATGAATGGAAGGAATACTTCACTGGTTGGTTGAGACAAAACCTTAGTTTGGATTTGTACTTTCTGACCCTCTATCCGTAATGGATAACTTTTGTGAATGACTTCCCCAAGAGTGGCTATGAATAGGCAGGGAAATTGCTTCGCAGGAAGACCAGAGGTTGTTATGAAATTGACCAGATTTTGACCTGAGAAACCAAATGGTCTCATCGTTCTGCTAATTGTTTACACTAGTTTTTCATTGTAGTTTTAGTGTCTGACAAGAATTATGCCTAAACCTGTAGATGTAAATAGACACACGGAATTCATGGTCCATGCTAACACCTTGTATTTGTCTTCAGAATTCGCACACTCACTGCATTTCTCCTGAACACACAATGGAGCCAAACAGCTATGAGCATAATGTTAAATTAGGAAAGGTAAGCGGTCGATGATGAGGGACCACGTGGGCCGCTGTCTCCCTAATTGCCTCTGATTAGCTGATGCGGGGGCCCCCCCCCCCCCCCCCCCCGCAGGCGCCGGCGTCGCTCCAGCAGCAGCTCATCACGTGACTCGCCCAGGAGGAAGAGGAGCAGCCACAGCGCTGACCGAAGCCGGGCACGGCGCTCCAGGAGGTCCCGCAGCAGGAACCGGAGGTGAGCGGGGGTGGGGACACCGTGGGATCGGGGGGGGTGGGGGGTGGTTGTCAATGGGGTCTGGAGACTAGGGTGACAGCAGGCACACTGCAAGGTCGCGGGACGCAGAGTTACTGGTGTCTGAGCCGTTTGGCATCGTTTGGGCAGCGTGTGAGAAGGTGTCCATCAGGGGGCAGTAATAAGTCTCGATATGTGTGGTTGGGGTTTGTGGGACTCGCCAAGGTGACCACATGGATGGAGGTAGGTAACGGCATGCAGGCAGAACGCGCCATGACATAGAAAGGTGCCTGTGACTGTTTGCGAGAGCCAGCTGACGGTGATGATCGTAGACCCACGACGGTACGTCAGCTCAGGAGCATGTGAGAAGGTCGCTACTGACTGCAGGTGCTCCTCCATGCAGACCCCACTGCCCTTCACTCCCACCCCCCATTCGAAGGGCTGCGTGCCGCAGCCTCAATTCCAGCGTCACATGTGGATGGTTCTGCAACTGCACGCTTCACACTTGCAAGCGTGAGCGTTGGTTTGTCTCCGGGGTCCGTAACCTGAATCGCAGCATTGCTGCAGTCACGGCTGATGTTTCCGCCGCAGCCTGGTGTGCCGTCGTCCTGTTGGCATTATGGACCAGGCCATAAGCTCCTACTACGTTCTCCTGACTCCCAGCCTACCGTCCTCGTCCTGATGTGTGATTAATGTCCGTTAATTATTATTTTAGCCCTGTTAATGAAAGCCAGATGTTGGATTGGCAGATTTATTTCTTTATCTGACCTCTTCTTCCCCTGGGGTATTGTGGAAAAGCGGGGGGGGAATGCGTCTTTTAATTAATTGATGCAATTAAAACACGATTATCCGTTTGGCATTATTGAATTAGCACGACGGCCATGATGTTATTTTATTCTCGTGGAGTATAGCCCGTCTTGCTTAGCATAAAAGGGGAAATACTCTGTGTGCTTGTTAAATGAATCGAACGGCATTAAAATTGCAAATCCATCCAAATTAACCAGTAAACTGCTCTCTTAAAGTGCGTACGGCCACGCAGTGGCTTTCATAATATATGCGGGCCGCTGTTTACTTGTGTACGGCTGCAGGAAGAGGATGATTAATTTTATTCACAAAGGGCCGTTTCATGTATTCATTAGGCTTCTGCAGATGAAAAGATGTCATGGGACGCTCATGGGCAGCATCACGGTGATATAATTGGGTGACTGTCCCCTTCTTTCCCTATTAATTTTGTTTTGTCTGTAACAAACCGCAGATTTTTTTGCCCTTTTTCCTCCCTCGCCCATGTCGTCGAGGTGCAGGTGATTAAAACGGCCGACTGAAGCCGGCCGTCTCGCATTAAAGCGGGGGTCGGAAATTATGGGCGACACGGGCCGGACGCGGAGGCACGTTTACGGGGAATGCTGCATAAAATTGGCTTAAGCGGTGGCTCGGCGTGGAGAGTGGGCGGAACCGCCTGGGTGCCGAGCTTGGCATCGCAGCATCACAGTCTACTGAGAGTGACCAGACAAATGGACCTCGTCGGGGGGTGGGGACAGGGGCTGGAGACTCAACCTGTGGGTAACGGGGCGCCAGTTACTGTGTTTACCCATTTGCCCCTGTGATGCCATTTGCTGGCCGCACGTTGTGGGAGGTGCCCAGTCTGGCAGGAGGCGAGAATGAGGCTGGATGCGGCCAGTGTGGGCGGGGATCTGCAGAGGGGGGGCCATGTCTTAGTTTGCTAAGTGGAACAGGTTGCCGTGATCCGGGCCGTAATTTGTCACTGTCTTGTTAAAAGGGTTTGGGTCGAGTTATGTGGTCCGGGATGAGGCAGGCTGATAAATCAAAGCGGGATTGAGTGGACAGCGGCGAGTGATTGATACGCTGACAGGATATGAGCCTGGGAGTGCGGATGCGACTGAGGCCTGGGATATGGAATATGGGGGGGGGAGGGATATTATTCAGCAGAATGAGAATTATAAGACTTTCATGGAAATGCTGTGGGGGGGTGTGAGGGCAGTTTGGGTTTGAATATTACCTTTCGAATTCCCTGCGTGTAAATGAGTGAGCGGATGCATGAGTAAACACCAAAGTAGAATGAAATTCTCCGGTGCCGCTTACCACTGCTGCCAGTGTGCGGAGCGGCCTGTGATTGGCTCTGATCCGGCGGGTGGGACACTCACATTCTTCGGTACCGCGGTGGAGCACTGTGACCGTATTGGCTTACAGGGGCCAGACCCCCCCAGGGTGGGGCATGTTTTTAATGATTAATAATTGACCGGATGCCTGAGATTCGTACTGGTTCTGAAAATTTTCATCAGGTGCTTGGAATGAACATGGGGAGAGGCTGGACACTCTGGAGGGTTCCTGTGTCCCACATTGGTGGGTTTGGAACTTCAGTCTCCAGGGAGTGATACAAGGTACCCAATTACTCTCCCAGCCTGTTTTTTATTTTTATTTTTTTTGGTTGGGGGCTGGGGGGGGGTCACGAAGACTGAGATGGGGTAATGAAGAAGGAATGATAGTCAGATGTCTGCTTTGCAACAAGGGCAGAGTCTCGTCCCCCCCCCCGAAATTGGTGCGGGGG
>JAODJX010000102.1:763754-775703 GCA_026776945.1 Isichthys henryi | reverse complement strand
TAAGATACAAGATATCTTTATTATCACTGTACAAAAACAATGAGGTGACATTTGGATCATTCTGTAGAAGCCTCAATAAATACTACAAAAGCTATCCGAAAAAGTTAAGAGAAAAAATAAATAGCATATAGCGATGTACAAATACAAATACACTGTATAAAATTATAAAGGGGACTACTGCACGGGAATTATTGCGTGAGATAAATTTTTGCACCTGAGAACGGCAGGAGTTGAGAGTTGTGATATTGCTACAAGATAATGATCATGGTAAAGAGTACCACGGGGTATAATGGATTACGTACAGCGCCATTGTGGTGCTGAGATGAATGTGATAGCAGCATCGTCGTACAGTCAACGTGGGTAACTGTATGATGGCTAGGAGCCAGAACAGAGTGCATATTCTGCGTGTGTAGTGCCTGATGTGTGCAGGGTGGATAAGTCTCAGTACGGTTCAGTGTGGTGTTGTTGTAAGGAGCGAGCCCAGTGTGTTTAGCAGTGTGACAGCTTTGGGGTAGATGCAGCTCTGCAGTCTTGCCGTGCGAGCGTACAGGGCTTTGTAATGCTTGCCTGATGCCAGAAGTGTGAAAAGGTTGTATCCAGGGTGGGTTGGTTCACTGTAGATGTTCCTGGCTTTGCGACTACAGAGGGTTCTGAAGAGATTCCTCCCAGGTAGGAAATTGGAACCAGTCATCCTCTGCATGGTTTTGATAGCTCATGGGAGATTTACTTGAAAAAATGTTCTGAGGGCAGCACAAAAAAAAAAGATTGATTCAGAAAGATAACCAATCAGATTGTAGATGAGGTGGGTCCAAGCAGCTAGAGGATGCTGGATCAACCAATCGGGTCTCCCCAGACACTCCGCCCAGACACTCTGCCCGGGCCAGCGGCTTTGGTGGGGCTGATGTGGCATAGGGTCCTTCTCATCTTGCATGGTTGCAGTGTCAAAGCAGATGATGGTGCTCCGTGCAGTGTTGGCTCGATGGTAGGTATTCACAGTTTGTAGCTGCGCTTTGCCCCTCCCCCCGATGCCTTTTCTCAGATTGTACCTTGCCACTTTCTAAGCTTCGGAGTCCCCTATACAGAAAGCATTGTCACATACATTCAACAGGTTCTGAATATCTCTGTTCATCCAAGGTTTCCTATTTAGGAACGTGCGTATGTTCATAGCACTGGTAGCATAGTCCGTACAGAGGATGATGGAGGCTAGCACAGAGAAGTCACAGGGTTACGCTTTTCGTCCAGAAATGAGCTGCATGACGCTGTCCTTGGCTGATCCTTCTGAGAATGGGGATGAGGAAGAGGCTGATCGAGCTTCCTGACGCGCTGTCTTAACATTTCCGGAACGACTTTTCAGCTGCCGCAGCGGATGCCGCAGAGACGGGGTGGGGTGGGTCGCTCTTCTTCATTTCACGCTGCTGTTTAATAACGGAGCTCGGCCCGATGCCTCCTCTTTCCCTGTGTTCCCGGCGTTCCCGGAGACCCGTGGGGAGCGGCGGCGTGGCCTAGTAGGATATTGCGGGACGCTGTGGGGATCACAGGGCATCGCTTCGCGTTATTAAGCTCTGCTTCCCTCCTGCGATCACCTGCTCACTTAATTAATTTGAAAAACCCTCTGCAGAACTCCGCCAATGATGGGACTGTAGCCCACTGTCCACTGAGGAATGTGCATCCCAGGCTGCCCCACTGCCCTGTGATCCTTGATCCCCGGTCCCTCATCTGCTCTGGCTCCTGCAGGCTCCAGAAGCCTTAACCCTCATCTGCTCCAGTTCCGGGTTCCTGGACCGCCGGCCCTCATCTGCTCTGGTCCCCTGGACCCCTGGCTCCTTTGGCTCCAGGCTACAGGACCCCTAGCCTGCTTCTTCTCCGGCTTCAGGCCTCCGCTCTGCATCCAGAGCCTCTCAGGCATCAGCGTGACAGAATAAATCAGACATCCCTCATAATCGCCTCGCTCTGACTCAGCAAACTCGCCTTGATTGAATGGAGGCGACGCCTCCCTAGCATCCCGTTAATCAAATTTTAATTAGCCAGCCCTCGAACGGCAGTAGGGTTTCGAGACGAAACAAAGAGGTGGCATTAAACGCGTGAAAGCGTGGATGTAATGACAGCATAATAACAAGGACGGCCCCAGCCTCTCTACCACCGTGACCCTGACCAGGTGGATGGATGGATGGACTAATTACGAGGGAGAATGTTGACAGTCATTAATTCAACCGTACTGCAAATCTTTAGATGGAGATGAGTACCTGTGTGTCTCAGGGCTGTTCACGTGGGTGTTGAAAAATCCCCAGAATGCCCTGCTTCCAGTGACCACTTACTATAATCACTCACCCTGGGTAAGAATGGCTACAGGCTAGCAAACACGCATAATGCATTGTGCCACCTGGCACAATTTCAGTTCAGTCTTACAATTTAGTCTCCTAATTCGCAAGCATCATGGGATACTTTCATATTTCATGCGTATCATATAATTACACTTAAATCTCTGACATACGCTCATTATTTTATTATTATCTTGTTTTATTGTTTCATTTGGTTCAGCCTCCTATAATGAGCATGAAATTGCAGACTGTCCCTGCACACCGACGTTACACTAACTCCCAATCAGCTGGGACAAGGTGCTTTAAATTCTGAGCCAGAAACTAAGCCGGCCCCGGGGGCGGAAGGAGCTTAAAGCCCGCGGCTCCAAATACCACGGGTGTCCTGCTGTTGTACCCTTGAGAGCAGGAAGCCTCTCAACTTCCGTAAAACATCCGAGCCTTTCGATGGTGGTACATGACTAAGTGCCAGCCAGAGGAGATGCCTGAAATCAGGACCGGCCAGCGGGATGCTTTGTGTGTCTGGTTCTTGTGCCGATTGCCTCGCTACTGTATAGAAGATCTCTGGGGTCCCGTCCTGTAGTGTCTCGATCCACCTGAAGAGGGCGATGTCTTCGCCGAGCTCAAACGTCACTGACACGCGACAGCATCCAGAAAAAAACAACCCAACGAACCTTAAAAACGACCCCGTTTTGTAATTTCCGCAGGCGGCTGGCAATAAAGGAGCGGAGGCTGCGGCCATGTATAGAAGCTTCCAGAAATCTAGTTCTTACGTGTGTAAAGATCATGATAAAATTATTTCATGAAATTCTGCGTCCCAATTCCAGAAATTCCAGGCTGAAGGGTCTCCTGGGGCTTTATAATCCTGGTGTCTCCCCCAAGTCTGTACTTTTCCTGTCACTGTCACCAAGAGGTTAATATATGGCAGGAACAAAGTGTGTTCAGGTCAGGCGGTGAACGTCAGTCACAGCAGAACAGGCGGGCAAACAACCAAAGCAAAACCGAATCACACCCCCCTCGGGGGATCGCACACGCACTCGCCCGCCCGCCGAGGTCCCGTTCGTGCTCCTCCCAGCCGATGCTCAGGGGCCCTGCCCCTGACACACTGATGACATTCCAAGGCGATTCTGCACTTTCAAGCCACATAACTAGATTTAAACGGCACCATTTGGGATTAAATGAAAACCGGCCGACAGTCACGGGTCAGGCAGGGCCTGCTCAGTGCCTGGAAATGCAATTCCACGGCCCGATAAAGACTCCTTTCAGCTTCTCCTGAAATATCATTTTTATTATTACTGACAATCTGAATATTCCCAAATTCAGAACAGATATAAGTTACAAGATCTGGAACATTCCACCATAGCGGCTCCTGCTGACTTGCCGACGCTTGGCTCGCCTGTAAACCGGGGGATTTAAAGCGTGATTACACCGCAATTCAGGAACTGGGAATCTGCCTCCTCTTCAGCAGCAGGTCTTGGTGGGAAAATGGTCAGAATCTGCTGCCAGAGTCCCCGATTCCCATTGCTTTTTCACATGTGCCAGGGTGCGGCTGTGATGTCCGGCGGAGAAGTTTGGATGAGAGCTTCTCTCAAGGGTGCCGTTCCTCTTTTTAGTGCCGATGCGTTCGGGACGCATTAGTGCTAAGCGTAACGAGTGCGGTCGCGCATGCGTGGTGCTGCGCTGGGGCTTCTCTTGCTTTGATTAAGCAGAGGCTTCTCGGTCCGTTACCATTTATGGTCCCTGCCTCACACTCAGCACGACCCACGCAAACGACCGGGATGCGTCTCCGCTGAGGGCTGTTGAGGGCAGCAGGGATAGCAGGGAGCGGAGGGAGGAAGGGGGAGACGAATGCAACCTCCTCGGCAGGCATGCGCCAGCCCTCCCACTTACGGCTAATGAAGAACCCTCTGCTTCCCCACCCCCCCCACCCAAATTTAATGTACTGTGAGGGCTGACCACCGGGGCGGCGATAATGATGCTGGGGGGGTAGCTTCGCTATCATATTCCACTTCCCACTGTTTGCTCAGGATGTGTGCATTAGGTGTAGATTGGTCTTGGGCTCTACTGTTACGAACTTCTAAGGCAAATCAGTCACCCAGATATGTAGTACCCCCCAAGGAGGTCATTCTGTGTGGTCAAACTGCGATTAGCGGTCAAATGTTCCTGAAGGCGGAGCAATCCTCTGTGGTCACACTGCGGTTTGCGGTCAGATGTTCCTGAAGACGGTGCAATCCTCTGTGGTCACACTACAATTATTGGTCAGATGTTCCTGAGGACAGAGCAATCCTCTGTGGTCACACTGCGGTTAGCGGTCAGATGTTCCTGAGAATGGAGCAGTCCTCTGTGGTCACACTGCGTTTAGCGGTCAGATGTTCCTGAAGACGGAGCAGTCCTCTGTGGTCACACTGCAGTTAATGGTCAGATGTTCCTGAGGACGGAGCAGTCCTCTATGGTCACACTGCGGTTAGAGGTCAGATGTTCCTGAAGACGGAGCAGTCCTCTGTGGTCACACTGCGGTTAGCGGTCAGATCTTCCTGAAGACGGAGCAGGCCTCTATGGTCACACTGCGGTTAGCGGTCACATGTTCCTGAAGACGGAGCAGTCCTCTGTGGTCACACTGCGTTTAGCGGTCAGACGTTCCTGAAGACGGAGCAGTCCTCTATGGTCACACTGCGGTTAGCGGTCAGACGTTCCTGAAGACGGAGCAGTCCTCTGTGGTCACACTGCAGTTAGCGGTCAGACGTTCCTGAAGACGGAGCGGTCCTCTATGGTCACACTGCGGTTAGCGGTCAGACGTTCCTGAAGACGGAGCGGTCCTCTGTGGTCACACTGCGGTTAGCGGTCAGACGTTCCTGAAGACGGAGCAGTCCTCTGTGGTCACACTGCGGTTATTAATCAAACGTTCTGGTGATCTGGTGCCGCTGCAGCATGCTGGACCCTCATGTCCTGATGTGCGTTAAACCCTGGTAACACTTACAGTGACAGTGACAGGGACCCAGTGTGTCGACCATCTTCACAGCCTCCTATCTAGACAGTATCAGACCACATTGTTAAGCTCCATCAGTCACTGTTGGAGCAGCCATTAAGTTATATTAGTATTATATTAACATTATATTAATGTTATATAAATATATTAACACTAACTGAGCGCGCAGGACGCAGGAGATGATGATCAAATTCTGCATAAACAAACAATGCATGACACTTATCTACAGTGGTGTTTATATTTGTATGCTGGTATCTTTGGAGTTTATTATTTAAGCAGATGTCAGATGTTATTAAACCCAACAACTGTATAATACATTCCTGATAATCTCACTGGAGACGTACCTTCGCCAGTGTTTTCCCCTGGAGCACCAGACAGTTGATAAACAAATTATTCTGCTAATTTGGCCCATATAGCCGAGGTTTGAGGTTTGTTAGCAGAGAGGTGGGGACCCCCCACATACTGTACGCCCGCGCACCAACACACACACACACACTCACGCCTGACTATATTGATGCTGAGAGCCAGTGGCCTGATGTAATTTTAGGGAAGTACTGGAACAGCTTGAGCAGGGCGATCAGATCAGATCCAAGAGCCTTTACGATCATGTTACTAGTGCATGTTTTCTTGATGCTTTAAGATGCATTTGTAGGAGAACAGGCCTCACTGTAACCTCAGAGGCTTCATGAACCTCCGAGGCTGCAGGAGAGGCTCCAGCGATGTAAGAGTTGTGTGTTCAGATCCCAGGAAGGCACCTGCCATTATGACCCCTGAGCAAGCGAGGTGTTTATCCCAATTCGCCGAAGTTTGCTGAAATGGGAAGCTATTTAAGCTCCCTGAATAGAGCCGTGACGCGGCCCCGTGGTGACTACACGGCACTTTACAGTTCCCATAATGCACCACTTCCTACACCACCAAATGCGGCCGTCACACAAAAGCGCATTTTGCTGAGAAGGCAGAAGTGCTTGGGCACTCCGTTCGGGATCCAGTCTCTCACAATTTAGGAGGAAACCCACGGAATGCGGGTGGGGCATGCAGGCTCCATGCACACGCAGAGGGGTGTAGAATCTAAAGCCCTGACAGACAGAGGCGTGAGGCTAGCGGGTTCACTGTCAAGATGCTCCTACTCTTATTCAACTAAAACTGGAGGTTCAAATCACCTCAACAAATAAAATTTAAAAAGGAAGGCTGTGCCAGTGCTTACCCATCTCTGCCTGTTGGGTTAGTGTTATTGTTAGGGTGAGGGTTAGTGTTAGGGTCAGAGGAGGTGCGGAAATCTTTCTTAATCCAGAATGAATGGAAACGGTAAGAATTTCACCATGATTAAAGGGCCAGTGCAAAATCCAATTCATTACAGAATACAGATTTTTTTAAATTGAATTTCCGTATATGTAATCCTTATTTTACATTATCCCATAAGCAGACACCAGGTGGCGCAATGACAGAGACACCCCTCTATTCAGAGGCATGGCTTATTAACTATGTAGAAGCATGATTAAGAATTTCACACTTCATAAGTAAGAATTACACAGAAAAAGGAATGAGAATTAGATTAGATTACATTAGATTAGATTAGATTAGATTAGATTAGATTAGATTAGATTAAATTCATCTTTATTATCATTGTACAGGTATGATGAAATGCAGTGTAGCATCAGATCAGGAAGTGCAAACAGTACATTAAAGTCAGTGGGTGCAAATGGTACATTAAAGTGCAATAAACAGTAAGGTGCAGTAAAGTGGCATACAACTGAGAATATATATATATACACATATATATACACATATATAGGATTTGAATATGCAGGTAGCATTCACAAGCATATGTAGAATTTATGAATAAGTAGGCTTTAGGTGGGTTTGCCTGCCTGTTCTGCTGTGACTGACGTTAACCGCCTGACCCGATGTAGATATTTGAAAAGTTTTATGTACAGCATAGTTATATGTAAAGCAGCGAAATGTACATCAAGTGCAGCCAAAAGTTACTGATACTTAGAAAGGTCAGTTATTGAGCGGTAAGGGTTGAGAGTTCAGAATGGTGATGGTGATATGAAAGAAACTGTAAATGAGTCTGCTGGTGTGGGACCTAAGGCTGCCAGTGGTGCGGGACCTAAGGCTGCCAGTGGTGTGGGACCTAAGGCTGCCAGTGGTGCGGGACCTAAGGCTCCCGGTGGTGTGGGACCGAAGGCTCTCGGTGGTGCTGGTGCGGGACCTAAAGCTCCCGGTGGTGCGGGACCTAAAGCTGCCTATGGTGTGGGACCTAAGGCTTCTGCTGATGCAGGACCTAAGGCTCCCGGTGGTGTGGAACCTAAGGGTCCCAGTGGTGCGGGACTTAAGGCTCCTGGTGGTGTGGGACCTAAGGCTGCCAGTTGTGTGGGACCTAAGGCTGCCAGTTGTGTGGGACCTAAGGCTGCCAGTTGTGTGGGACCTAAGGCTCCTGCTGGTGCAGGACCTAAGGCTCCCGGTGGTGTGGGAACTAAGACTCCCGGTGGTGCGGGACCTAAGGCTCCCGGTGGTGTGGGACCGAAGGCTCTCGGTGGTGCTGGTGCGGGACCTAAAGCTCCCGGTGATGCGGGACCTTAGGTTGCCGGTGGTGCGGGAGCTAAGGCTTCTGCTGGTGCAATATGCTCTCGACAGTGCAGTGGTAAAAAACACAATCGTGGGTGAAGCGGGAGAAGAGGAGTTGGCTGAGCACACAGCCATGTGGAACACCAAGACCCAGGATTGTGAAAGAATTCTTGACCACATACCCAGCAAATGGGGCTCCCAAAACAGAGAGAGGGTCACCAGAGCACCTACTGGTTCGTGTTAACTGGGATCTCCTTCAAACCTTACCCAGGTTGAGGTGTTCCTCACCCCGGGTAGACAGTCAGTCAGGTCCCCCAGTTCATAGTAGCATTATCTCTTGGGTCCAAGCCCAGAGTCCCGGGCTTGGAGGGAGGATAGCAACCTACCTTCATAGTAACCTTCGGGCAAGGGCTAGGGTTTGACCTAGGGGCAGGCTTGACGTTAGAGATAGCATTAGCATTCACAATGTCTTCGTCCATAAGATGAGCTAGTCTCCTCCTTCAAAACTTTCCCCTAGACCATGGGCCAGTCATGCAACTCTGATTCTATTTATAAAAACAATGCCTCTTAAACATACCGTAAAATTTAAAGGCCATGTTTATAAAACTGTTTATGCAGCTTTTAATTTCCCAACCAGAGGCAATATCTTAAAAAGAGTTGGTTTTTAATTATTTGCAAATTCATTAGAGAATAAGTCTACAGGGACACAAAAACTCACATTCAAAATAAATATGATTGTTTATGCAGTGTATATATAAATCAATTATGGTAAATATATTATTCAGTTAAGTCTATATAATTAAGTGAAACACTGTTAGACAATGTATTATATCAGATTTTTATACATTGTGCTATAATCAGATTCAAAATCATAATGTTTATTCACCAAATACAAAAATGATGTGGAATTTCCTTTGGTGCTGGTGGGACCATAATGTAAACAATGGTTCTACATTACCAGAAATTTTATTACATATCATAAAAATGAGTCTGCTAGAATTAGTATAGTACTTCTTGCATTATAAAATTATAAAATAAACACAAAATAAAAGCCCTTGTCTGATCGAATATCCATTACAGTTTATTGTATTCAGAAGGAGGCCATGTTGGTACGCATGTGTTTTTTTTACCGATAGACGTGTCTCAGACAGTCGGTTGTCCACATGTATCCTCTGGGACAGTATGTTTGCCCCTAGCCGGCGCTTTGACCAGCATTTTCACCTGCATTTAGCTGCAGAAAAAGCCGGAATGCGCTCCATACTGCAGTCGCGTTCCCCTGCCTACATCGCGCTCCATACTGCGGTTGCGTTCCCCTGCCTACATCGCGCTCCATACTGCGGTCGCGTTCTCCTGCCTACATCGCGCTCCATACTGTGGTCGCATTCTCCTGCCTACATCGCGCTCCATACTGCGGTCGCGTTCTCCTGCCTACACCGCTGCCTGTCGGAGAGTACACCAGATCAGGCAGACCGTACGCTCTCCCCCAGATAATCATTAGCCACAAATTAAACCATTAAAAATAAATAATTCTGCTTCGCAACAGAATCACGCTAGCTTAATCGCACGCGTTCACTGCCTTTTTCACTTAAACCTCATTGAGGGCTTTTTGTATTCATGAGAAATAGAATGTCTATCGCAGCATTTACTGTATATCGGGTCATCATAGACGGAATAAAGAAAATCCCGGAGTGAACTTCCCAGCAAAGCCCAGTAGGGGACGCTCTGCTGATCTACAGCTTGGGGTGTTTAAACGAGGTCCAGGAGTGTCTACCTAGGGGCTTGGCCTGCACTCCACCCCCATATTCAGTCTTTTTGTACTCATCTCCCATTGGTTGAATTCTTCTTCTTCGCAGGCTGGAGTCACTATAAGGATTTCTCTGTTTTCCCCAATGCTCTTTATATGTCTACAGCCATTTTTCTTATTGTTTTAACCATTTCTTCTTTTTATTTCATATTTATTCCATAAATGCGTACTCCTGCAGCTCCTACTTTTATGTCTTCTTTCATGTCCTCTGAGTGGCTATGTGCTCTTTCGTGCTGTCGGATTCTGTGGCACGTTCTGTGTTACTAGCTGCATGGAGTCGCATTTCCCACGGAGTGATGTACAAAAGACAAATAAATAATCTCGAATCGTGAGCCCCTTAGGGCTCCTCCCAGCTACCCCCCCAAAAGACAATGGAGACGGCTCCCATCATTAATCCCGCTCGATCTTGTATGTTCTGCTCAAGGCTGGGTGTGGGTGGTCAGTTCTGCCGCCCCAGTATCAAGGTAAACTGTTAAGAAGCCAGGAAACTAGTAATCCATTAATAAAGGTCAACTGTTAATCCAGTCGATGATAAACTGGGCAATGGAAGGCTGAGTTTTCCCAGGACACTGCAGCTCACCTTCGGCCCAGGGACCTTCAACCCAGGTACCTTCAGCAAAGGGATCTTCAGCCCAGAGACCTTCAGCATGTCACTTCACCTGTCCTCCACTGATGAATGATAAATGTGGGAGGGGGTCAGCCTGAAGGTGAGACCATCACCTGCTGTTTTATATTTACATTTAATGCATTTGCCAGATGCTAATAGCCAGAGTGACTTACATAAGTGCTTAGAAATCTCACCAGTGAATACATTCTGATACTGGTTCAACAGGACCCGTGTAACCCGGCTACGTTTTCCTGGCTAAGTTCAATAGAACCTGTCTGTTTTCAGCTCTCTGTCGTGATCGCCGGGGCACGGACCGGGCAAGCAGGAACAAGAGTCGAGAGAATACGGGGTTTAATTAGGAAAACACACCGCTCTACATAAAACGATGTCGTACGACATTTAATGACTGGACAGGGGAAACATATTTTAACGCGGACTTAAATACACTTAAATGATTAAAAACAAACTGGTAACACAGGTATTCCACACGAGGTAGCGAGGGGGCGTGGCACGCGGGAAGATCGGACGAGCAGGGCATGACACTCTCATTGTTAATATAATGAACCTTTTATTATATCAGACTCCTGGGAATAATCTCCTCCTCCTCACTGAAAAGGCATCCGGTCTTTACCTGTTTAGGGAGTCCTTTATCCAACATGACAGGAGCAAAGGAGCAACGAGGCGCAGGGGTCTGGCCCGACCCCGTAGCATATTAATAAGGGTAATGTAAAGATGATGAAACGCAGAAATGGCTGATGGCTGCGATTTCCGTATGCTTGTTTTCTCTTGGGCTGCCAGCTGTGTTGAGATCGCACTTCCTGTCTCGACAGTGAGCTGAAACGCGCGATTAAGGTTCCGCGCTTCATCAAGGCTTCGTAATATTTATTTTCCTGGTTGGCAATAGGAACAGCGCGGGATCAGCGGCGGGAACAATAAAGTCTGTGATACTGTATCATCCTTTCTTTGTTCGTCGCCGTTGCATGGAGAATCCGGCGCGGTGTTTGAGCCAAAATGATTCACCTCATCCACATGTTCGCCGACAGGTGTGATCGCAGAAAAGCCTCATCGTCTAATTAAGACGATTTTCACTGCCGCGAACAAAAGGCGCGGGGAGACGGCAGGCGTTGGTGAGGAGGCCCGCACCTCCCGGGGGCTTTGCCCCGGGAGACGGGATTAATGAAATGGCCGGTGCACCTCCGAGCCTGCGTCAGCTAAACGCGCGGCAAATCAATCAGTCGGTGTAACTGTACGCGGCACGGCGAAGCCATCTGCGCCCGTGAGGCCGTAAATAAAGAGGAAATCGCTCTCTGTAATTAAAAGAGAGACGGCTGGTGGGATGTGGGCACGAAACCAGAGGTGACCGCGGCTGCTGATTCCGGGGTGCAATGCGAGCGGGATAAGGGATAGCTGTGTGGCTTTCCAGATCATCCTGCCATCTTCCCTACATTTATCCCGTCTCGGGGGGGTACACGCAGTCTGGAGCAGAGGGGGAGGGACACAACCTGGGCCATCAAGTGTCTAGAGAACCAGAAAGAACATGGAGATCATGAGAACATGCACACACATACAGCCAGAGCTGGGAATCGACCCCACACGGCCGCCCGCCCCCCCGGGGGGGGGGGGGGGCGGGCGGGGGGGGGGGGGGGGGGCGCGGCCCGCCGCCCCCGCC
>JAODJX010000102.1:668272-678888 GCA_026776945.1 Isichthys henryi | reverse complement strand
CCCCCCCCCCCCCCCCCCCCCCCCCCCCCCCCCACCGCTGAGGCGACCAACTGCAGGGCACTGTAGTCCCCATGCTGGGCTACATTAAGCACCTCTGTTGAGCACCCCTCATGCAGGGTCCCATCAACCGGGCCATGCTTTGGGGGTAAGGCACAGCGCCCCCCAGTGGTGAGGAGTTGTGTCGCCGTAGTGGGTGTTTGCGTGCATGGACCCAACCCTCCAGGGGTGAGGCACAGTGCCCCCCAGTGGTGAAGAGCTGTGCCACTGTAGTGTTTGCTTGTGTACATTGGCCCAGCCCTCCAAATAAGGGGCCCCCGCTCATACATTTTTATTTTTGCTTCACACAACTGTGGGACATATCGGTTTGACGTAATGGTTATGGTCAAATGTTATGTTCAACCATAATGTTCAAATGTTATGTTAAACCATTACATTTAACTGTTATGTTTAATGGTTACGTTTAACTGGTTTGTTGAGCTGTTATCTTAAGTCATTACGGTTAACTATTATGTTTGCTCTCATGTCGCTGGTTACTGAAAAAGCGAGGATGGATGGATGGATGGATGTTAGTTAAGGCCCAGTTTGCTCCGCAGGCCAGCCCATGTGCCAGCCAACTCCCCCCTACTCCCACAAGCGGTAGCATCCTGACTGATGATGCACAGTCGGTCCTTGTAGTGGCAGTAAAATCAGACTGTGAGGACAGAGCCAGCTGTGCGGAAGGAGGGACAGCACCCACAGCTCCCACAGCACGCACAGCACCCACAGCACCAACAGCACCCACAACACTAACAGCGCCCACAACGCCCGCAGCAACCACAGCACCAACAGCACCCACAGCACCAACAGCATCCGCAGCACCCACAGCACGCACAGCACCAACAGCACCCGCAGCACCAACAGCACCCACAGCACCTCCCTTTAGCTCCTTTTAAAGGGCCAGTTGCCCTTATTGTATTATACAAATTGATGTTTCTCCTCCCATGGAAATGATGGTGGCTCCGCCCTCCCCAGTGCCCACCCCCCACACTGACGGGTCAATCACTCCCTGCTACCGCTGCAAGTTACCTGTGATTTAAATGCACCCTGCTCCCCAGCCCTCAGATGTGCCACAAGCCAGTGAGACTTACATGCCGATACGGAGCTGGGGGTGGGGGGCATGGAAAGCTGCCATGACGATTCCCTCCCAGAACTTAGAGTCTCTTTTGGAATTACGGCCTTATTACTGCCCAACGTGAGGGCCACATCCAGCACCTTCCCTTCCTCACGTGCACTTCCAGCTGCTGCCTGTTGGCAGACTCTCAGACACGCCTTGCATTTCGCTATTTGCAAATTAAACCACTGTGCACTTTCTCTCCAGAGAGGGGTGGTGTCAACAGTAAATAAACTGACAGATCGGCCCGGGACTCGAACTCCCGACCTTCTGCTTGTCGGCATGGTTACCACATCCACGCCTGGTCCCCGAGGTGATGGGGTTACCGGGGTTAGAGCCGCTGCCGATAACAATGCCCATCCGCCCCCCCTGGCATGGCTGCGGTGATTAATAAACATGTGCAATCAGGCGAGCAATCAGCTCTGTCATCCTGTCGCATCACGTGGAGGCCGAAACAGATCAGCTTTCTGGAAACATCCATGGATCCAGACAGACACGTCATGAGGGCGGCGAAGAAGCCGAGGATGCGGCATCCACGGCGACACTTGGGCACGTACATCAGGCACTTGGCGAAATGTCAGCCATGAGTTTGTAGCGTCTTCCTACCCGCCTCCGCCCACCACAAAGTCCTTATACCACGGCACCTTTTTTCCCGTAGACTGAACTTTCCAGAAGATTTATGTGACTTTTAGCCGCTCCTGTTTAGTCTCGATGCTCCGCTCTCTTGGGGCGAGCATAAGGGAATGGGAACGGGAATGGTTTCAGACTAGGGCAGGGCTGCATTCACTGCATTCAATGCACCGTCACACAGACCAAAACCAAGAATCCGTTTCGGCAGACAGGAAAACAAACTCTAACTCCGGGGAGTGAGGGATGGAAGCAGCATGAAACGACCATAGGTGCTGGCATTCGGAGTGAAGGCAGGGATAGTGAGGCCAGAACAACAGAGCGCGCATCATTAATACCTCCGGCTGAGCGATGCACAGGCGCAGCCAATTGACACGCAGGGTTAGGGTCATATGACTGTCCCTCCTGTGGAGGCCAAGCCCACCCTTTCTCACTCTGTAGTATTATTTTCGAAATTCCCCCACATTAATTCAGTGGAGGCGGAGTTACGATACAATAATTTCATTTGTATTTTAGTCTTTGCTTCTAATTATAAGCAAAATCGTAAGCGTTTCGGCTCCTCTGATCCACGCAGGGGGCACGCCGTGCTGGAAGGCCGCAACCGCGCCTCCGTGGCCAGTGCGCCTGGCACACCATCTCCAGGCACCTGAAGTCTCATTGGTGTTACCTTGGAGAAGGCATGTTCTGTGGTCATATTACCCACGTCCTCAGATATGCATGTGTGTGAAAAAACCATAAGACTACACCTATATGAGTGTATTTGACAGAAAATGTAAGATAACACTTTACGTAAAGCCATGTTTTTAGTAATTTATAAACACATTTATAAAAAAAATAATACATCGATAAAACATTATAAAAATGGCTATGAAAAGGCATTCATAACACATTATAGCTATGTGTCTTATGCATTATGAATGCTTTATGAAGCTAACTATAGACACCTTTATAATGCATTATAAAGATATCTATAGTGTATTATAGATGTAAGCTTCATAAAGCATTCATAATGCATAATAAACATTGATATAATGTGTTATGCCTTTTTATCGATATTTATAGTGATGTTTATAATGCTTGATTAATGCATTATTATTCATTATGAATGTGTTTGGGCTGGCCCCCCATCCCGGGTTGTTCCCTGCCTCGTGCCCTTTGCTTCTGGGATAGGCTCCGGACCCCCCGCGACCCAGTAGCATAAGCGGTTTGGAAAATGGATGGATGGATGGATGAATGTGTTTATAAATTACTACAAACATGGTCTTATGTAAAGTGTTACCAGATGTAAAACTGGGAATGAATACACACATCGGTGAAAAGGCTCAAACTGAGGGGCACAGTGTTTTAGGATTCTCTTGGGGTTTACAGGGTATCGAGCTTTGGGGGCGGGGCCTAGAGGCGTGTCGCTAAAGGGGGAAGGATGATTATCACGACCCTGACGCTGGTGGCTTGCACGGGAACTCCAGGCAGACGTGAAGCACATCGACAGAGTGGTTACAGAGCGGGGGTCCGATCCAGGCTGAGCTCAGGGAGAGTAGCTTGGTGAGGTAGGGGGAGTCTGACAGTCGGACGGAGGCTCTGTCGTTTCCACGGACACGGCTTGTCAAGCGTGTCACATCGGGTATGAATCAGAAGCTGGGGATGAAGCGGCGTCTGCTTGACCCGATTCTTCTCACATTACTCGCCGAGCCTGAGACGGACGGATCAGGGAGGGCTCTGAACACCAGTGACTGCTCTGTTCTGAAGTAAGATAAGATGAGATATACTTTATTGATCCCGTGGGGAAATTCCTGAAGTGTAGTGGGTCGAAGTTCATCATCACTTTCACAGTCTGGTGGTTTTCTCCATGCGGCTCAGCTAGTGAGTGAAAATCCATCCATCCATTCATCTTCCAAATGTTTATCCTGCTCAGGGTGGGGGAGGGGGGCTAGAGTATGAAACAGGGGCACCTCCTGGATGTTATGCCAAGTCGCATTAATAGCTGTTTCCCTTAAATGACACAGTCATTAAGAGCACCTGTGCTCCCCGCTTGAGGGGAGACGTGTCCACATGAGCGGATCAAACCAATGAGAAGGACCGTCAAATCGAAAAAAAAACTCTGCCAATGTCCCCGCCCCTGGCCACGCCCCTTATCCACATTGTCACCGCCCACTCAATCCCATATATGGTGCAAACTTCCCTCTCTTCCCAGTGTACCCAGCAGAGCCTATGTATTCCTAACAGTGCAATTAGTCTAATCTGGGCCAGCTGGCCCTTTATTAACCGGGGCATCTGCTGGCATGAAGCTGATAATCAGTCACCATGGAAACGCAAAATCAGCCAAAAGGCAAACCCCCTACCCCCCCCGCCCTCACCCCATGCAGGCAGCTCGCAGCTGTAAGAGAGGAACCGTAATCTCAGTTTTAAGAGAAAGTAAAGTAATATCCGGGTGGGGTGGGGGGGACGGTGGATAGGAATGTTGCTGTTGGAGAGCTGAATAATTACCTGCACCTTGCAAGCGCAATACTGTGCGCAAGTTGGGATTGCATTTATGGAAATGCGCTGAAATGTATTCAGAATTAATTTTGCCTGATGGTATTACTTTTACTCTCTTCTCCAGCACCTATTAACTTACGCACTGCTGTTTAATTACGCCGCTGCGTTGTTGCCGGTGTGTCGCAGGCGTGCAGTGGGGATGCTGGCTATCGTTTCTGCCTGGGCAAACTGTCCGGCACGCGTCGCTAAGCAGACCCTCCAAGCAGTGTTAGCGCAGAGGCACGCAGCCTTGTTTCCTGTCTCTGATCGCTGGGTGGCAAGGGCACGGGGGGGGAGGGGTGAGATCACCACTCTCATTTATCCAAGTCGCCTCGCCGTGCTAGACCAAGATGGTCAGCGATCAGAGTTATGGATGCTGCACCCAGTGGAGGAGGTCACTATGCGAGCATCAGCTTGTAAGGTTATACAGAAGGGAGGGGTGGAGAGACTTAAACGTGTCATACAGCTCAGAGTTTTTTTTTTGGGGGGGGGGGGGGGGTACTGGCATGCAGCCATGCCATGCTGTGCTACTGGCCAAGGGTGCACAGAGCATAGTAAGACAGTGCACTCTGTTAACCTGTGATAGTAATGCTCTGCATTTTGGCGGGGGGGCAGGCGGTAAAGGCAGAGCCTCACCAGGTCATGAGGGAGTGCGTCACAGCTCTTTAATGCCTCTTACGCGCTGACCATGCAGGGTGTTAACACAGCTTCGGTCATGTGACCGGGACAGGAATTGCTTACTGTGACCTGTGTCAGCAAATATGCCCAGATAAATCAGGTTAAAATGAAATGCACTGTCAGTTTGTGTAGGAGAAAATCCCCCGCAGGGCAACATCATGCAGCTAGGAGGCGCTCTGCTGCAGTTTCAGAGCTGGAAGATACCTCCTCTGAATGGGGGCTGAGGCTGCCTTAAATGCCTGTAAGTGTAGGGTTTCCCCCCAATCCTCACACTCTTCCACAGGGCACTTTCCCCTCCCTACACACCTGTCTGTGTGCGGTTTTTCTCTGGTCCTCACAGCTGACGGGATGTGTGCT
This sequence comes from Isichthys henryi, assembly GCA_026776945.1. Classification (NCBI taxonomy): domain Eukaryota; kingdom Metazoa; phylum Chordata; class Actinopteri; order Osteoglossiformes; family Mormyridae; genus Isichthys; species Isichthys henryi. The sequence continues at coordinate 673,562 of JAODJX010000102.1, read as the reverse complement.
TGAAATACCATGTAGTCAAATGATCTTTCTTGAATGAGACTTGTCATGTAGTAAAGTGTCCACACAAGTGTGCCGGTGCCTAAGAGGAGCAAATGGCATCACATGATGAATATGTAGTAACTGGGACAGCCATTCCATCTTCAGCCTGAATCGCTACTTTCGGCCATGTTCCTTCTGGTTGTTGGAGGGGGTGTGTGACGCTATGTAAGCCTTTCACAGTAAAGACATCGTCTTAGCAGATAAGTAATATGGATGTGTGAGGAGGAGGGACAGAGAGATGAAGAAACAGAGATAGAGGGACTGAAAGAAAAACAGAGAGAGTGGAAGGCAGCGAGAGAGAGAGAGAGAGAGAGAGAGAGGTTATTGATTGTAACTGTCTTTATTGGCTTATTACTGTAATTTCATTTGGTGATTCCCTTGTTAATTGTCATGTCAGTGAAGCTGTGCTGTAACTGAAAATTGAACTGACCCAGAGTTCAGCATCCACCACCCGTTGGCCGGGTGGGACCAGATGCATGCTGGGATGCGGGCCAGATGCATGCTGGGATGCAGGGCAGAGCCGGCGAGACTGCGGCAGATGTTAGCTGTCAAAGCGTCTCTTGGCTCATTAGCTGTTCCCCAATGCGCCGCGGTGCCACCTGCAGGACACAGAGGCAGGCCAGTCCACCTGCAGCCCCCCAAGGCAGAGGCGAACTCTAAAGAACGCACAGAACTCCCATGAGACTCTTGCCAAGCTCCTGAGTGTCCCCCTCCTCACTCACTGCACCCCCCCCCCCGACTATACAATTCGGACTCAAGCTGTCAACAATGTTATATGTATCTTTTGCAGTTACCGAGGCAACAGTGAAATCACAACTCTGAGAATTTCAGCCTCTTTGAATGATGTTGACAGACCTAATTAACTGAACAGTCATCGCCGCATCTGGCCTCCAGGGGGCGGCATCATCGCCTTCATGATCTCAAGATCCATGCTCAATCTCTGGCCAATCATAGGCTCTGTTCTGTCCCCATGCAGCACCACTGTACCCCAAAAACCACAGTGTGATGTCACAGTAACTGTGAACTTGATTCTGAGGCTACGTCTAACCCAACATGCCTCATTCATCTGAACGCTGCTCGTCCTGTCAAGACAAATAACGTTTCTTACTACGCTGATGTTTCATTCGAAGCAAAATAAGGGATATTGACTGGATTAAGTTCTTTATCCATTATTTAAATGCAGTCTATTTGCTTTTCATTTTTATGTATGCTGTACTTAATATTTGCTTTCATCCAAAGGGGCCGGTATAGCCTTAAAACTGTATCACCCCTGAAAAAAACAGTTCAAGAGAAGTACAAGAAGTCATTTGGGGACTCAAGTATCTGGCTACATACACATGCTACCCTTGCACCCCACATGCTCACAAACACTAGCAACCAGCATGATAGTGCTTAAGAAATTACTGCTATGACCCCATGAGCTGAAATTCCTGAGGGCCTCACATACCACGATATCACAGACGAGGTTCCTGGCCTCAAATTGACCCCATAGAAACCTTCAAATGCTGCAGTAGCAGGCCCTGAGAGTCATGAACAGAGGCAGCTGCTTGGAGCACATAGAGAGTGAATAGGTCTGAAAAGGATCCCTAATAGATGGGCAGGTCATGAAGTATGGCAGCCCCGCAGCTACACCGTACAGCCCGCGGTTTGCTGTGTAAATGGCCAAACAAGTTCTACAATCTCCACAGTCTAGGGTGAGACACGGGCTGGCACCACGGGCATTTAGCGTGGGCTTGGTGTGTGAGTGTGAAGGGATATTTCCCAGTAAGGTTTCCCATAATGCACTGGCAATCTGTACATGGAGTGGTGTTTATGAGTCAGCTTTTACATACCACCTGAGGCAGGATGTAGTCAGTAACTATTCAGAGGTTTGCACGTATTTGTGTTTTGAACCAACCTGGATGGTCACGGAAGCCAGAGATGGTGACGTATGCCAGAGTCCCCCTGAACGGCATTCTGGGTAAAGCAGGCAAACGCAGAATTTATAGTGAGGCGTGCATTTCTTAATGTTATTAAGGGTGGGTGGGGGGTCTCCTGATGTTACGGGGGTGTTCGCTAATGGTATTTCTGATATTACACCGCGGAGATTTGCATCTTTCAGTCTCTCCGCCGGTTCTTCAGCTAGAGACTTTCTCGTGTAAGGCAATAAAACACGTCTGCCGCCCTCAAAGCACCAGAACAGGAAATGAATGGATGTTAGCCTTACAGTTCCAAGGCGCTTTAGTGAAATTGTTAAAGATCTTTTATTGCCTCGTAATAGCGCAAACACATTTACGTGTCATCTGTCTCGCTCCCCCTAAATTCCCTTCTTTTTTTACTGTATTTACCACGTTGGACGGTTGTCAAAATTCATAATAGCGTTTAAAGGCGCGGTCCCCCACGATGCCGCATCATACGATTGGAGGGGGTGCCGCTTCCAGCCTGGTTTTCTGTAATCACTGCCGCGTTTTTACAGCCGTGGAGGAAAGTCAATCAATGGAAACACAATGCTGGAGGTATGCCGGGAGATCTTTTGTTCAAAAAAACGAGAATTTTATCTGAACAATTTTATCGAACAATGAAATTAGGAGAGTATAGTTATGCGGGACGGGTTTACATAAGCAGGCGAAGGCGCATTTACTGCTGGTACGCCCCCCCTTCCAGTGTTGGGCGGTTTGCGGCTAGGGGTGCCTCACAGAGAAGTGGCGCCGCAGTCAGCAAGGACTCCTGGAAGAATAAGCCCAGGAAGGAAGGTGCGTTGTCGGTTAAGGTTCCCCGGGGCCCGCCTCTATCTCTCTCTTCGACTGAAACTCATCCTTCCGTTTTAACAGCTTTCCTCATTTCTTTGCCTCATTTAAAAGGAAAAAAAAACAAAAGCAGGTGTAGCTTTGCAACTTGATTTGGGGTGAGCGCGTTCCCCAGCCGCCCCCAAAGTGCCGCAATAAAGCCCTGATCAGGTTACGGACAAAGCGCGTATCGGAGAGCCGCACAAACGCAACTTAGCGCTTAAATTTGCGCGTAAATTTCCCTGCGAAAACAAGCGAGAAAGTCCTCTTAAAAATGCTGGAAATGCAATTACAAAGTTCAAGAAGAAACTATTTAAAAAGACTCCTATCATATAAAACAGGCTTTTCTTTGGCTCACAAGGCGTCTTTAATGCTTAATACCGAAGGCACCGGTGCTGTCGTAGAGACAGATAATGTTTAGAGACGCCACACGATGAATTTGCAAAGGTGCTTTGCCAAATGTTCCCCAGTCTATTCCACGGAGAAGAATATCTTAATTCCCCCAACCCCTTGTTTTTCATTATTTCCATGCTTTTTCGCCAAATGCCATTTTCATCTCCGCCGCGACTCGATTATGTTGGTTTTACATTCGCATTTATTATCTACGCCGACAATCAGAGGCGTCTCATTATAAGTGCTGTATTCCTCTTTCTTTCCTGAAGTAGAACATTCGCTTTTGCACGGTGTTATACTGCACGGTCCGTTCTGTCTGTGTGTGTCTCAAAATGGTTAAACGAAGATAAATTCGCGCCTCCTCTCCACGGCCGCTTTGCTTTATTTGCCGTTTTCTTATCGGGATTAATAAATAAATAAGAAACCAACAGGGGGGGGGGTCGAGTTTATTCAACAGCAATGATTAGGGCCGAGTAATTGAAAACTTCCCCCTGACGGGGCGTAAGGTTCCTTCAGCCGGCTTTCCTGTGATGGGGTAATTTGGGGTTCATTAAAAAGCCGTTAACGAGGTGTAGATAGAGAGTCGGCAGATCACGCAGATTTTCTCTCTAATTTTGTTTCTCACTCTGGTCTGGCCGAAATCCAGCGGGCTGTAGCTGCAGTTAATGTCAGTGCTCAGCGGTGGGATAGCGAACAACGCGCGTTTGCATTGAGCGGCGTTGACTCGCCTAGGTGCGCCAACCTTTGGGAAATAAGTAGGCATATCTAATTAGCATTCCCTTATTTGCATAGTCCTGATCATTTCTCAGCTTGTAGTTTTGTTAAATTAAGCGATTTGGTATCAGAAACTTGTAATTTCGGTGCATGCGCATCCACGAATCTCCGTTTATGTCCAGTATGATTGGCGGTTAATATTCTGTCTGAAGAAGCCCGTATACTATACAATATGAAACTGGTTTATGTTTATGGTTTAATACCGCAACATAGAATAATCAAGACGCTTGGGTGGGTCTGTTGGTGAATGGGGGGAAATTGGCATACTGCAGAGTACATTTAATTGAGATTGGAAATCCAGTTCTTCACTGGAAAGACGGCCTGGAAAGGTTTCTGGTTTAAACCTCCGGTTTGGGTGCTTGTGATAAATCCATCCTGCTCAGGCTCCGTTGCTCCTGTTTATTCTCAAAAGAAATAATGAACGATCTTGTGTACGGAAATTCGAGCGAGATGCCGCCGTTTCAGATAAAGCGGCTTTTTAATAGGAAAGAGTCGCAGTTTAGTCAATTAAAAATCCTTCAAGCGATAAGTTGTTTGCTCGCAGTCCTCGGCGATGTTTAGGAGGACGTTTTTTTTTTTTTTTATGAGTGACGGATCATTGCTGTGGAGATGACAGACTGAGGGGGGTGTCTTCAGAGAGCAAGCCCCGCTTGCTGGCAGCGTGTTAATTAGGAGCACTAATGGCTGTAATGGCAGCATCCCGCCGAGCCGACCGCGGGGTCACGTCATGTTAGGCTGCTTCGGAGATGCGAGCACTTGGACGCCCAGTGTGGGGTAAAGGTCGGCGTGAGGAGGAGGGGGTGGTGGGGGTACCCTTCCAGGCAGGAAGCAGATGCTTCCAAAAAGTTCCCCAGCTGCCCCGCTTCCATCATCCTGGCAGAGGGTTTGGCAGCAGGTTCGGCCAGCGGGAGGGAGGCGAGCCATAATGAGAGCCGATGCTAAGCTGCCGGCGCGCCGCTTTGGTCTGGAGCCCAAACTCACCGCTTGCTCACACGTCTTCTAATCGCCGCGCAGACGGTTTTACCTAAAAGCTGTAAACACTACTGGGGGGGTGCGTGAACCTCACCGGAATGTACCTGATTCACCCAAACCTCCAGCCTATTCGGTATTAAGTCCAGTCCTTTGATCCCTCTCTCCAGCCTGCTGTTGCTAGATGTTTCCGGAAAGGAGCCTGAAAGCCGTTCCGATCTGTGCTTTCATCTGCAGCCCCCCCAATCTATTGTGTTTGTTTTATTTTATTTTGTGGGGGTGGGGGGGGGGTTTGATGAGTTAATACAGCTTTGAACGTGAAGCCTGGCAATTTAGTTACGGATCTGTCG
>JAODJX010000102.1:625140-639377 GCA_026776945.1 Isichthys henryi | reverse complement strand
CATGCGGGGGCTGTATAGCCGTGTGGGGGACATGTGGGCATGCGGGGGCCATGTAGCTGTGTAGGGGGCGTGTGGGTATGCGGGGGCCGTGTAGCCGTGTAGGGGGCGTGTGGGTATGCGGGGGCCGTGTAGCCGTGTAGGGGGCGTGTGGGCATGCGGGGGCCGTGTAGCCGTGTAGGGGGCGTGTGGGCATGCGGGGGCCGTATAGCCATGTGGGGGGCGTGTGGGCATGCGGGCGTGCGGCGTGGTTAATCCCACAGGCTGTTTATTAGGAAGCCTAATGAAAGGCTAATGAAATGGAACAATAAGCCCCCACACATGTCAAAACTGGGAGGCCATTTGGACACGGGGGTGTCAGGAACAGAAAGCCAAAGCCAATAAATCACAGAAACATGTGACACCATCAACAATGGGGCCTTCCACTGCAATGGAGGGCCACAGAGGGACAGCCCCCTCTGCTGGCTGGAAGTCAACATTGCGGTAAATCTGAGTGCTGTATGACACATCCAAGCAAAGACTCTAAAGATAAATATGGTGATTTATTCCCGAAAACAGACTGCGGAGCTGCCGAGTCCTTGCACTGTGTCACCACATGTCGGGGCATGACACACCTCTCTCAGGATCCATACCCCCTCCCCCGCAAACCTGGACTGGCACTCACTCTCACCTCGGACCCCAGACTTACCACCTGCAGCCCATTTCCCTCACCCCATGCCCACATGCCCCCCCTCCTTCTAATATTGCCGCAGGCTTTTCGTCCTACTCTAACGCCCCCACCCCCCCAACCCGATGTGCCGGGGTTGAGAAACTGCTAATCGTCCCAGTAATGAAGAAATCCGCAGGTGGCCTGAAAATGGGTGGAATGTTCCAGAAGACTACGTAGGCCGATGCTTAAAATCGGCTACAGGGTGACAATCAAATGGTGGGGCAAGTGACTCTGTTATGGACCCATCATGTAATATTGGTCCAAGGGATCAGCATTCAAACCTGATCCCTTCCCCCACGTCCTGAGATCAGCACTCCAACCTGCCTCCTCACACACCAGGATCAGCACACAAACCTGCACCCCCCCACGTCCACATGCTTCCTGTCTCATTCGATGTGAGCCCTACCAGACGGGCTAATTAGCCATAGCTTAGAGCAGCTAATCACTGTTAATCCCAGGTCTTTATGCTGAACGGATCCAGTTAAAAGGTGCGGAGTGAAACACTGGGACATCTCGCCCCAGCGTGACCACGACAGCACCAGTCCACTGAGACCTGGCACAGCGCGCCAGCGCCCAATTCTGACCCCTCATATTCCATTCTAAGGGAAGCAGGCGAGGGCATCTTTGCAAGTGGTGCATCATGGGAAATGAGCTTCCGAGGAAGTTTAGCACTCCACGTTTCATAGTGGGACCAGGACAAGCTTTCACTGGGGGAATAAGGATCTGGGACCTCTGAAACATCTCCATGCCTAGTCTATGCCTCAGATCCCTGGTCACAGATGGGCATTTCTGGGTGTTGACTTTGAGGATTCTTACAGAAGGTGTTTTGTTTTTTATTCATGCTTAGACACAGGCCATCCAGGGATCTAAACAAGCAACCTTCAGGCACCCAGATTAGCTGCCATGTGTTTCAGGGATTTTTTATGGTAGGGGGGCATAAGAGGAGCCATAATTCATACCAAGGGGCCAACCTTATCATTAGCCAATGGTATAGCATTCCTGAGTTCAGCTGGGGCTGGTGCCCCTGTTGGCCCCATCCATTACTTGGCAGCCCATACTGAAGGCCGATGTCATAGGGGTCCATAGCATTTTCTGTCCCTCCTCCAGGATGATGTCACCTCAAGGTTTTTTTACTCCCTCCCATCGCTTCAGTGGTGATCGTCTGTTTAATCTGCAGTCTGTTTAGCGGCAAAGCTACATGGGAGAGATGTTCTTAATTTGCATGTCAACGTGTGTGTGTGTCTGTATGTGTGTGTGTCTGTATGTGTGTCTGTGTGTCTGTCTGTATGTGTGTCTGTCTGTGTGTCTGTCTGTATGTGTGTCTGTGTGTGTGTCTGTATGTGTGTGTGTCTGTATGTGTGTGTGTCTGTATGTGTGTGTTTCTGTATGTGTGTGTGTGTCTGTCTGTGTGTGTGTGTGTCTGTATGTATGTGTGTGTCTTTGTGAGTGTTTGTGTCTGTGTGTCCGTGTGTGTCTTTGTGAGTGTGTGTGTCTGTGTGTCCGTGTGTGTCTTCGTGAGTGTGTGTGTCTGTGTGTGTGTCTTCGGGTGTCTGTGTGAGTGTGTATGTGTCTGTGTGTGTGTGTCTCATACTTGCACAGGCTGGATTTTACACAAACATAAACACAAATTAAAGCCGCGCTCTTATTTCCAGCGGCTAACAGATGTGTAATGCATGTCCTCTTAATAGCTGCTTTGTGTGAAATAACGCTTCTTTCTGCAGTGAACAGCCCTCATGTTCACTGTGGGGAAAGATAAAAAAAATACCCTTCTCATTTTGTGTTATTAATCCATAAATCCGCAACCAAGCTGGAGAAAATCTCTGTTTTCTTGGGAATGGGCCTTCAGATGTTGCTGAGCGAGTTTCTGGGTGTCTTTGGAGTGACGATTTATGGGCAAATAAACAAGTCAAATGAGTAGTAATCTTCCCTTGTGGGGCCTTTTTATGCTTTATTGGTGAAGGGAATGTTTGGGTCTAAGGTGTGTCATGTCAGCCAAGGGACACCTGGATGCCTGTGACTGTAATCCGACGGACCTGTGTCTCTCCTTTGAAGTCCAAACTGAAGACAAAATGTCCCCCTCAATGTAATAAAAACTGTGAATGTAATGAAAGATCTGTGAATGTAATCAAAAAGCTAAAAATGCCAAAAGGATCGTATTTAGTTTGGTTACTTATGGTTAAGATTAGGGCTGCATTGGGGTTAAGGTCGTCATGTTGGGATTAGAGTTTTCCCCATAGAAATGACTGGAGAGTCCCCACAAAGATATAATTACAAACCTGTGTGTGTGTGTTTGAAAGCGAAAGCAGAGGCCAACCATTAACTATGCCTGCCGTGGCCCTGTGTTCCAGGCTACCCACGCTACACCGTGGTGGGGGACCACGACGAGGGCGAGTACCACCTCCACATCCAGCGGGTGGATCTGTCGGATGACGCCCTCTTCGAGTGCCAAGCCATCCAGGCAGCGATCAGGTCTCAATCTGCCCGCGTCACAGTGCTGGGTAAGGAGAACATGCAAACGCAACACTGGACGCAGAGCGTCTCAGAGAGAACATGCAAAATAAGACATCTACAACAGCCGCTGTAGGACCAGAGCAACAAAAATCTTCAAGGACCCCTCCCACCCCAATAACTCTCCATTTTGCCTGCTGAATCCAGGCAAACGCTTTCGCAGCCTTATGACCAGAATGGGAAGGTCAAGGAGGAGCTTTTTCCCCCAGGTCATAAGGCTACTAAACCAAGATAATACTCAATGCCTCTAGGTTACGTGTACAACTGTGTATGTGACAAATAAACCTTGAATCTCAAAAGCCACACACACGCAGAACCACGACAGGGACTCGAACCCCAGCCCTTAAGGCACAAGGGCGCCGTGCCACCCTAAAACAAACAGCTAACGAATTCTAGGTGGAAAGTTCAGGTCCAGAAAACTAAAATAAAGATAATAATAAAGATTTTGTTTCAACCCACAAGTTGAGCATAAAGAGTTCTCATCTGGTTGGTGGAAACAAAATCTTGGACCGGATTTCTTACTTTCTGGCCATGAAATATCCACGTCTGCTAGCTACTCGTCTCGTTGGCCATGAGCAACAAAGTAAACACACCTGTGCTGGCAGAGCATGACGCTGACGCTCGTGGGAGATAAACGCGTGCAGAGTTGTCAGAGCCACCGGCACTGTGGAGAGGGTCTCCCCGCGGGCCGGCCGCTCTTCCCTTAATTCAGGAGAATAATTACCCTGCTCGTTTGCCCCTCGCAGCTCCGCACAAAAGCTGTGCGACTGTCAGGATTAATTTCCTGTCCTCGCCCACAGTGCTTTTTGTTCTAAAAAGAACAGATTTAATCTGTATTTAATAGGTTAGTATGGAGCGTGTGTGTAATTTTTTCAATCAAAGACAAATGATTAATTAATGTCAAGATTAATATTGTAATATTACTATTATTTGACTGTATTTGTTGATCTGGTTCATGCATTGTAATATTGCAGCAGTTTCTGGTTCCTTATTAAAAAAGAAGCGTTAATAGGAAAACAGGTTGTTCGTCAGCATTCATGTTATTGTGAATTTTTGACTTTTATTAATTTGTTTGACAGCTTATATCTTTTTATATCTGATTGGCAGTGTGGAGGGGGTGTAAGTGCTGCTGTGCAGGGAGAAGGAGAATAACCAAGGTACAAGGAATAGGGGACTGGCCGGCCATATTGAAAGTGAAAGTGAAACTATTAATCTGGGGAAGAAGGAAGGAAACACATTGTCCCAGGACCCCTTGCAAAAATAAAACGATGATGTCATTCTGCAGTCTTGAGCTTTTGCAATGATGATGTCATGCTGCAGTCTCGGGGTGCTTCACAATATGCATTCTTGACCATACTTGTGTTCTCATGAACCCGTTTTACATCATCTTCCATTGGCAAAAACCAGTTCCAATACTCAAGAACAGAAGTACAGAGAACAGTAAAAATCCCTGGATGTTGTTCTTGCCCCACCCCAAATATCAAGGATACATCATTTGCATCCTCGTCAAATGAGGCCAATTCCATGATTCATTGCACCCGAAGTTCATTCTTGGGAGCCGAGTTAGCAAGGCCAGTTTTGCCAAGACCACAAATATGATCTTTGCATTCTTGGTATTGAGAAACACCCTTGGTCTCTGGCAATAATGAAGTCATTCTGCAGTCTTAGTCTGACAATGATGATGTCATCCTGCAGTCTCGGCCTCTGATGATTATGATGTCATCCTGCAGTCTATGGCTCTGATGATTATGATGTCATCCTGCGGTCTATGGCGCTGATGATTATGATGTCATCCTGCAGTCTCGGTCTCTGATGATTATGACGTCATCCTGCAGTCTATGGCTCTGATGATTATGATGTCATCATGCAGTCTCAGTCTCTGATGATTATGATGTCATCCTGCAGTCTCAGTCTCTGATGATTATGATGTCATCCTGCAGTCTTGGTCTTTGAAATCCTGTCATCTCCTGTTTTATTTTCATGGTTGTGTTTTAGATTGTATGTTTATGTTGCTTTGCGTAACAGTTCTGTTAAGCCCCCTTTAATGACAGTTAAACCTGGGTATTTGTGTTCACAGCAGATCTCAGCATTGGGCATAGTAGTTTGTTTTCTGAGCCGTAAATGCAGGGACACAGATTAGACTCAGGATATCTCATGACTATTACTGGTTATAGGTTTTAGGTCTTACTTACCCACCCAGCCGCCAATAGGATGACGATGGGGGTGTAGATCCTTTACAAGGGCCAAGTGTGCATGTGGGGATATTTGCTTTATTCATGTTTGTTTTAGATTTTTTTTTGAATGGGGTGGGTTCACCCATCCACCCTAGCCTCCCAGTGACAGCTACGCTTCATTATTCCTCGAATAATAGGCCTCTAAGGTGAGCAGAGTCATGTGACATGGAGGCATGGGGAGGGAACAGGGCCCAGAAGGAGAGAGGGGACCCCAAAGATATGCCGACCGCCAAACTGAGAATGTTCTAAAGAAATAATCTAAGCCTGTTTGTAATGACTTTGAATTTAATTGGCCGCATTAACGAGCAGCTGAATAAGCAGGTAAAGCGCTAAGCCGTTTAAATCACCCCGAAACGAATCGACAGGGAGATGATGTACGTGAGGTGGCGTGGCAGTTTGGCAGAGGAGGAGAGTCCTGTCAAGAAGCATCTTAGTCTGATCCACAGCAGTGGGAAATGGCAGGGTTTGAGAGAAACTCTGAATGGGGTGTTTGCCACGGCAAATGGGCACAGGTACGTGGCCATACCGGGGTTGGCCCCGAGTATGGTGGGACACTCCGGGGGAAACAACCCTTCCATTTGGCAAGGGAATAAAATCACTCTGTATAGTGATGGGGGCGCCATGAGCCGTAATGCAGATAGGGGCTCCCCCACGCACTGTCACGAATCGCCCCCCAGAGAAATGTGCCACCTCTCCATTGTTGAGAGAGCTTCTCTTCCCTGCCACGCACTCTCTCACGCCTCTACAGCAGGTGCTGGCTTCTATAGGGTTTTTTCTCCCTCTGTTTTCTCACAACCTGATTGGTCATCAGCCTGCAGCCTCTTTCGCACCAGCTCTCGTGTGAGGCCTGGGCCCCATTCCATCCCAGTCTTGATTCTGCCGATAAGAGCTATCAGCTAATGGCTATATGGCTGCTCACACTCGGGGGAAACGTGTTTTTCTGTTGTCTTGATGATTGACCCCAGCCTTGCACCTGATATCCTCAGTAAGAGTCGGCAAGTTATTCGAGGAAGATTATGTCCGATGTTTTCGGGGATCGTGATCTTTGTTGGCCTCCTGAGGTCCTCTTTCCTGCGTGATACTTCCTCGCGAACCATAATGACTGGTCGCCAATGGCAGCACAGGTAGCTCTGTAAGGAAGTGTCAGCCAGATGAATTAAAGGCGGAATGTGCCGGACCACTGTGTGTGGGAACCTCCGAGTTAAGCGGCGGCGTGAAAGTGCTCGAGGGCGCGGGGGCGGTGGCTGAATCATACCCCACTTCAATACATCGAACACTATTATTGATAAATCGCTCAGATGATAAAGTTGCCTCAACACAAGGCAGAATTAGGTCTGGGGGTTTGGGGGGGGCAATTTGAAACAAGGCAGCAGCTTCAGCAAGGGGTTTGAGCTCGCTTTGCCCAACCTACAGGGAATCATATTCCTGGGAATATAATGTCAACCCTGATTTGTGCAACCAGTCCTAACACAGGTCAGATTTTAAAAAAAGCTGAAAATCGGTGGAAATACGGTGCCCTCTGACATATGACCTATGATCCTGGATTGGGAACCTTCATGGTCGATCCCCTAACAACTGAGCCTTTGAATTAATTAACCATGGACAGGATACACAAGAACAACCCTGGGGGGCTAATTAGACTGCACAGCCCCTCCCTCAGAGACAGAAGAGGGCTATTCTTTTGGGGCGCAGCTCACACATGGGGTCAGAAGGCTGGAGCAGGTCACCTGCTCGCTAATGGGGCAGCAAGACCTTGTTATCAAGTCTGACCTGTGCTCAGCCTTTCATTTCCACCATATGCAGGTAGAGCTAAAGAAAAAAATTCCACAGAAAATAATTTAATACCATATATCTGCACAGTGAAATATTTATCACCCTGAAGGTTGAGACTTATTAATGCAGCGTAAGTCGCTGCAAAATTGAGTGGGCAAAAAAAAAATTTTTGGAATTCATTGCTACCCAAACTAGCATCCTGAGAGCGTAAACACGGCGCTTGCAGCTGAGAGTTTGCTTATGGAGGAGTTCACCTCCTGTCTGCTTGGTTTTTGTTTTGCAGACTACTCCTCCTCCCTGGATTTCTCACCTCCTTTTTTCTTTTCCTCAGTGGAATCAGCCCCGCTGGTCTCACGGTTGATTCATTAATCTCGCTCATGCGAGCCGGCCAGGCGTATTTTAACGAGTGCGACCGGAGCGGGGTCAGGATACAGTCGCTGTGGCGATGACAGACCACCACAGTCCTGCATCCTGACTGCATCACCGCAACTCTGTAATAAAAAAAAAAGATGTGAGGTCAGAGCAAGATGCCTGAAATGCATTTATTTTTCTGGCAAAGAGCAGCTTTTACTGCACTCATCGCCCAGACAATTAGTTACACAGTGAAATCAGGGACTGGACTCGCTTTCCAAGAATTGCTGCAAAACAGAATCTTTCCCGAAAGAAAGTTATTTTTAGGGGTGTTTGTTACACATGGTAATGTGGCATTTAAATGATTACTTTTTAATTTCACAGCCTGTAATGTCAGATTAGTGAGATTAGACCTCCATAAATCTGTGTCCTTTCTCCCTCTATCCGTGACCACAATGCTCTAATATGAGGAATAAACAATGTAAAGAAGCCTTTTTGCTTTTTTTTTGTGTACATTTCCATTACTTTAAAGACAACATCTAATGGAGCCTCGGTCGTTATTAGTTTCTGTTTAATAATTAACACTCGTTCAAAGCTTGAGTTAATTTCCTGTCACGGAGAGGAGATGATAACGTGCTGTCAGCCAGAGCATTGTGCTGGACTTCGAGAGGAGCTGCTAGAGGCTTCACATGTCATTGCGTGCTTTTCCCCCTCTGTTCCCTTGGTGAGATCATCAGCAGTCTGTCCAGCAGGGCTGCAGGTTATTTTTTTCGGGGGAAAGATCAGGCACTCGTGGAACACCACAGGGGACGATCCGTTCTGGCAAATCTGAAGTCGGCTTTGCGGAATACGGGACTGTGCTATGCCTTTCTTTCCCGCAGCTCATAATGGAGGACCTAGATGATCGCCTCTGCGTTTGTCATTTGAGTTTAAAAAAAAAAGGCAGGGAGAGGATGATATGACAGGAGGCGGCTACATGTTCCTGCAAGAAACGGGACAAGTGACCTACGTCACCCGAATCGGCGTCCCGTCGAGCGTCCGCTGTCTATCTGTCCCTCTGCACGCTCTTAGCGCCCCCCCCACCCCCCGTCCAGACAGCATCCAGTAAACTGGAGCGAAGAAAGAGCAAGATAAATGAAAACACGATCAAAAACACAGTTGAAGAGAACAAGGGCCTCCCAGCTCGTCTGAATATTTATTAGTGAAAAGCAAATGAGTGTGAAGGAGCTGGTTAATGAGCTCGGGCTACAAACAGCAGGAGAAAGAGCAGCCTTTGCGTCAGGAGGAGTGAGGGGAAGGCGTCCCACAAAGGGCACCAGCCGTATTCCACACCTACCCGGAATGTTCCGTCTCCACGTGCCGCTATCTTCCTTCTGCTTTTTCCAAGGCTTGGAAACCAATGGAGTGAAGCCACTTCCATCTCAGGTGCCATGAGAGTCAGCGATCCAAGGCGTAGCAGAACAAAACCCTGTGTGAAAGAACCCAGACATCTCCGACCCATGGGAAGATTATAGTCATGCCTCAGAGACCTCCACTTATTAAGAACACCACCGGGATGTCCTCCTGAGGTCTACGTCTGGACTCTCTTGAGGGTAATTAATAAGTTCTCCCTGTGACCTTGTGTCCGTCTGGAGGTAAACGCCAGTCGGTGGCACCAATTCTGAGAGGTTCTGCCGTGAAGAATAGCTTTTGAAGAACATCACTTAAGTAGCACAGAGGAGCACGATTCAGTGTTGATGGGCAAACGGGGGGTGAAATTCCGTCAAGGTCATTTCGGAGCAGAAGCTATAACGCCTCAGAAATAGACAGAGAGCATGACGCAAAAAAACACCAGGAACAGGTCGATGGGGGCTGGCAGAGGGGGGTCGGGGGTGGGGGTTCACAGTTGGCGGATATGGGGCTCGTGACCGGTGGATCACACATGGTGGCTCATGGTCGGTCAATCACAGATGACAGCTCACGGACAGTGGATCACAGATGGTGGCTCACGGACATTGAATCACAGATGGCGGCTCATGGTCAGTGGATCACAGACAGTGGATCACAGATGGTGGCTCACGGACATTGAATCACAGATGGCGGCTCATGGTCAGTGGATCACAGACAGTGGCTCACGGATGGTGGATCACAGATGGCGGCTCACGGATGGTGGATCACAGATAGCTTACAGTCGGTTGATCTCAGACAGCTGTTCACAGACAGTGGATCACAGTTGGCGACTCACAGAGGGCTCATGATCAGGGGCTCACAAACAAGCTCACAGACAGCCAATGACGTGTCTGCGTCTTGTCTTGCTCCGTTACCCATCGTTCCTTACCCATTCCTGCCACATACCTCTCAGTCGGTTCCCTATTTCTGTCGGAAAACCGGATGGATCCCGTTTCCTCAATGATGGATAAACATGCCCCAGGTCCGTCCGACTGCCGGGATGGCAAGCGAGCCGCCTTATCAGCCAGTCCGGGGCCCATATGCACCCACATTAATCTCAGCGCCAGTTAATTAACTCCAGTGGCATCTCTTATCTGAGGCGTAGGGGGAGTTAATGCTACGTGCCCCAGACAGACCCCCTTCTCCCCCCCTCCGCTTTTTGTTGCTTGCTGCTTTCTGGAATAAAAAAGCTATTGTCCATTCCCTTTTTATCCTTTGTGTTTCCCGATCCCAGGAGAGCAGGAAGCCGGAATATAGTCGCACTGGGTTGGAGACAATCCGAGATTAAACAGGGGCCATCTTTCAAACAAGAGCAAGCCGCTTCATCTGTCACTGCAGAAGGAAGAAGCCCTTGGCCACATCACATCACACGTCACATGACACCTGGAGGACAGCGCTGTCAGGCAGACCGTGGCCTGAAAACCCTGAAATCGGTGGTCGATGTCCCAAGGTTTGAGAGATATGAGCTGTTGCAGATTAAAGGCTGCAGGCAGCCACAGAAAGCACTGATGGCTCAGTACTTAACGTGCTCGACGTATCCTCACCCCTAGACACGCACTTCATCAGGCAGCATCAAATGAGTTTAGCATCAATGGCCACGTATCACAAGATTAAATACCCTACTAATGGCTGCCTCTCTCTCTCCCGCTCACCCGCTCACTCACACACAGAGGTGCAGCGCTTTCTTTCGCTTCTACAGCCTGTGGCGTCGACATCGTGAAAACGCATCCCTCTTGTTCCCCACCTCCAGGTTGGCACCCCCTTTCCCTTTCTTGAACAC
Organism: Isichthys henryi; assembly: GCA_026776945.1. NCBI lineage: Eukaryota > Metazoa > Chordata > Actinopteri > Osteoglossiformes > Mormyridae > Isichthys > Isichthys henryi. The sequence goes on along the minus strand of JAODJX010000102.1, from coordinate 628,597 downwards.
TGCACTGCCTCATTTTTCACTTCTCAGTTTTGCTGTTACTGCATAATGTATCACATTAAAAGTGTGTTAAAAAAAAGGAAGATACTTGTGAAAGAGACAAGGGGAATCCCCAGCTGCGGATTCACCAGGTTATTGGTCTTTCTCAGTTACCCACAATGCATCATGGTCCAAAAATGCATTTGTTCCACTGAAACTTGACAGCAGAATCTTTGGCTATGGTCAGACACAAAAGGGTGCGAGAGGCTTGACAGCTGAGCCGCCTTGGATGTGTGAACCATACACCTCGGAGCCTGTGTAAGGATGTCTGCCCGCCGGAGGACAAGAAGCTAAGCAGGCAGATATCAGACATGCATCTACGAGGAAGGAGAGCATTTGTACCCATCTGTGCAAGCAAGACTGAGAGGACGAGAGGAGCAGCCAAGCGCAAATTCATGGTCTCCGTGGGGGAGCAGGAAGCAAAAACACACGTTCGGTCGTTCCTTCAAAACCGGCGTATGAAAATGTGCAATTTCTGGACGACTCCTTATGCGGTGCAGAAACTGGCCGAGCTGATTCTAGGTGCAGTCATCTTGAAACTAAACATCTGCCGTTCCGCTGCTGGAATCCTAACGATGGCCACGGGCCATCGGTGGCAAGGATGGCAAGGCTGATAGCAGGCCTGTGATGATGGGTTTGTATTTATTGTGGGTTGCGGTTCCGCCACATGAATCAAACTCATCTGCTGGCTCTCTTTTGGAGAACAACAGCAGGATCAAGATGGTTCTCCAGCACATGTGAGACGGAACCCACGGTCAGGATGGACATATCACCGAGGAGGTGATGGGCCCTCAAAGCCAGCACGCTGACGTCGTACTGATGGGGGGCGGAGCTCTACTCGGAGTACCACGCCCACAGACAAGACGGAGAGCATCTCTCCTTCTCTGCCAGCAGAGTGTGTGCATGTTAAGGAACCAGATTCACATACAGTGCATATGGCTTGTCGCTCTGTGTTGGCCTGCCCTTCAGACACCGTGTAATCAAAACGTCTGTGATTAAAATTGTGTCACGGGTTCAAGTCCCAGGATGCTTAACCTTTAGCATCCAGATGATTTAACGGATAAACGGAGAACCAGCTTCATAAGTCCCTTTGGGTATAATTATCCTCTCAGCAAACACGTAAACGGAGTCAGGCGAAGCTCTCAGCACCAGGCAGCGAAACAAGCTCCGACACCGCGAAGGGCATCTTAAATAAACACGCGTTCCTCTCGTTCACAGCGATATATCAGAAACTGCAGCTGAATGCGAATGAAATGTGAGGAAGAGTTTTTTTTTTTTTTTCCTTAGCTGCGGAAATAAATGGACTAATTCTTGAATCTGACATCTGAGAAACAATCAGGGGAAAAAGGTGTTGAGAGAAGATTTACTGGAGCTGATTCTGTGACGTGGTTGAGCACAGAACCTCGGTGTGATCCTGTCTCTTCTTCAAAAGGAAGCACATGCCACAGTCATATCCTGCATTACGGTGCGACTGCACTGGCTTTCACTCATCATCAAAATCCCACCTGCCTTACACAGTCCATGGAGGCGGCTTTGTCTTCCTCATCGATGATGAGGAAGCGCAGGGATGTCCTGCAGATTACGCCTCTGTCTATTTTCCCATTAGGGTTGCAAAATTTTGTGAATATTCCATTGCATCCCATTTATTCCCGGTGTTTCCCATGGAAAGATTCCCATGGAAAGTTTCTCTAAGTCGGCTTCACTTCCCATGGAATGGAAAGTTTCTGGAAAGTTTCAAGAAATTTACCACCTCCTTGTGGCCCCATTTCCCATCATGCTCTGCCAATATCTCTCCTGCTTGGTTTTTAGGGCAAAGAGTGAATTGGGCACAGCCAAAGAGGCTTTTCTCAGAGCCGGACAAAAGGGGATAAATAATTCAGCGTGAGTGTTTAGCCCTTTTTCCAATAATAGTTAAAGGAAGAGCTTTTGTAAGCTCTCCTATAGCTAATCGCAGGTATGTGTTCCCACAGATAAACACGCACACACATGCACACGCATGACAGCCCGAATCAGCTTTAATTCCACCTGGCAACCGTGTATCTCTCTAATTAGCTGAGGGGCTCGATCAATAATTCACTGGAGCTTGAATAAATCCAGAGCTATCAGTGCCTGTTATGCAGGAGAAGGGGGCTGCAATCAGTGCCAGTTTCAGACCTGAGTTCCCCTCCCCCCCACGCGGAATCCGCCCCCTCAGACCGAAAACGTGTGCATGCATTTTACCCATGACTCGTAGCATATGTATGGAATGTATATAGTACAGGATAATAGAGTGTTAGTTAATCATGCTTATTGGCTAACCTGCTGTGGCATGGTCTTTCCAGAGTGAGACAGGTGACTTTTTATACAGGTGCATTTGATGGCCCTCGGCCAGCTGAACTACGTCTGGACTCGCAGCTGGTGATTCGCTGAGAAGGTCACGTGACCCTGCTTTTGCGGGGCGTTTGTTTTCCGCACACTCCGCACACCGCAGGCCTTTTTTCACACCGTGCCCATCGATCTGCCCCGGCTGTTTTTCGATCCTGACGACGAAAGTGAAAGCCTCCCCCATTTTGGATTTCTGGGCTATATTTCTAGCGCACACGGTGAGCTGTTGGTATGACGACAAGGTGCTCACCACTGGGCGTCCGTGTGAGACACACGGGGGAAGGAGAGATACGATGAGCGATGCTTTACATAGATTCCCATTCTGGCAAGCTGGATGAGTTCTGTATGGCTGACCGTGGCCCCTCCCCTTGTCTCTAGTGTCCCCTGATGACCCGGTGATATCTGGCGCCCCCGTGGTGAGTTTGCGAGCGGGGGACCCCCTCAACCTAACCTGCCACGCCAACAACGCCAAGCCCGCGGCATCCATCATCTGGATCCGGGATGGAGAGGTGCTCAGTGGCGCCACGTACTCCAAGGTAAGCTTTGGTGGGGCAGAACAAAGAGGATTATGGGTGATTACATGGCAGGGATAACAGACCCATGCCGCCTCATTGTGCTTCCCTATTGGCTCGTGAGTGTCGGGTCTCGTTCCGGAAGCTTCCCTGGTGCCCACAGGAGCCCCATTTTGGACGAACCCAGCTGGCTCAGGTTCTGGCTGTAAATGAGCTGGGTGTCACAGTAAACAAACCAAATCCAATAACCAGAGCGAGAGTACCGGGCCCAGTGGGTGCGGCCAGCGTGCGATCGTCACGGCAGATTAGCGGTAAACACTCAGCCCTGAATGTTTCTTTTTTGGCGGCCAGGGAGCTGCCATTATGGTTAATTTCCAAGGTGAGACGATGCAAGCGGAGCCCACTTACACAGAATGATGCGTTCCACAGGCAGAGAGGAGCCAGCCTTGAAACGGACCCCGCCAGTGGACAAGATCCCCATATTCAGAACCGATACCATGGCCCCACATCCCCAAAAAACACGTGCTCCCTTGCTTGCCCCGGGG
>JAODJX010000102.1:587368-602080 GCA_026776945.1 Isichthys henryi | reverse complement strand
CACTACTTGTTTGGTTGTCTCTCTTTTCAGGTTATGTACGCGGGGGGGGGGGGGGGCCACTACCCGGACTTGGCGCCGTGCCCCCACCACTACCCCCCCCCCCCCCCCCCGACTGCTTTCACATCTCCTCTCTCCTCCCCCAGATGGAGCGGGGGGAGTACCAGCAGGAGTCTGTGCTCAAGCAGCTGGAGGTGCTGCAAGAGGAGGACAAGGAGTACCAACACATCAAGGTGGGTGCGAAGAGCAGACAGGAGGGGGGCGGGGCCTAGGGGCGGGGCCTACTGCGCAGCCTGCATTCATTTTACAGTTACACTTTATTCATACTGAGCAGACACTTTTGTCCGAAGCTTGGGTACAAAAGTGAGACCCTTAGTCTCCAGCGGTGTCTGCAAACTGGTCCAGTCTTTACAGGAACAGCAACTTCAGTCTTACTGAGCGACAGAGATGTTAGGGAGATGCTGCATATCCCACAGAGATCATACTGTATGCTGAGGGCCACAGGAGGTTTATATTTTTTTATTTAATTGTGTTTTAATCCTGAAAGATGCGCAGGGTCAGATGCGCAGAGAAAGCAGAGTCAGACTAGGACCCAGCGAACAACTATTTGCCAACCCTGGGATTTGAACCTGCAACCTTTCAATCACAGACACAGTATCCTAACCCAATCAATCCCCATTTATACCGTATCCACTTAGCTAACAGGAATGGTCCTGGGCACCCAGTTCTGTTTGCGGTCTGTCAGACCGCCGTTACTCATCTTATAACTGGTACTTGACATCATCAGCTGCCTATTTCTATCCATCCATCCATCCATTTTCTGTAACCGCTTAACCTATTTAGGGTCGCAGGGGATCTGGAGCCTACAGGCACAAGGCAGGGAACAACCCAGGATAGGGCACCAACCCATCGCAGGGCACCAACCCATCACAGGGCACACACACACCATTCACTCACACTCATACACGCACACCTGCGGGCAATTTGGTAACTCCCATCAGTCTCAGCATGTTTTTGGACCGTGGGGGGAAACCGGAGAACCCGAAGAAAACCCACATGTGTAGAACATGCAAACTCCACACACACGGAACTCCAGCAGAGACTCGAACCCAGATCCCAGAGGTGTGAGGCGACAGTGCTACCCACTGCACCACCATGCCACCCCAAGCTGGCACCTTTATGCAACAGAATTTTGAAAAACCCTTAAGTGGTATAATTTGTTGCATAATCTCTGTAAAAAAAAATAATAGCTAGATTAGTCATTGTCCGGGGAAAATCGAGCGTGTATCTGCAGTAATCAAGAGAGCGTTTGATTGTGAGCCAGATTCGTTACTTACACTTTGTTACGGCCCCGGCTGCTGTTCTTATTTTCTAAACGCACACCATCGCATTACCGGCAAACGGAGGCCTGGACGCTCACAGTTGATCTACTCTGGCAAAACTGATGATTTCACAATTAAGGGCATAATTGAGTTTCCCACTTGTGCTGATCGCCGACGATGAAAAAAACACTTAAAAAGAGGCCGGAAACGAGCGGGGAATTTCAAGCACGTTCCGATCGCGTGTCTGTGCCATGGGTTAGTGCGTACGGCCTGCAGACAGGACTGGGCTGAACAGCAGCATAAATCCATACAGCGGCAGATTAAAATTATCCCGAATATTAGGCTAATATGAATACTCTGTATTGTAATATGCAGTTTAAGCAGTTGTCGCTAAACTTCAAATGGTAAATGCTCGCGGTAGAAAACATTTAGGGCTAAAATTTACATTTAAATTTATTACCTGACATTTGGGTGCTGAGCAACAAGCGAGCGTAGCAGACAGTACCTGGAAAATGCTGATTATCTTATTTGTATGCGCCAGCAAAACGGCTTAAATGTTTATGACAGGCCTTCGAAAATAATTTTTCTTGATAATCGCAATTATCTGAATCATAGCAGTACAGGCAAAAAAAAATCTGTAAATGAAACCTCAAAGCGGACGGTAAAATGGCACCATGTCATCGCATGGAAGCAGGGACGCTGGTGCCATTGTTCAGTAGCTACAGTACATATACTGACAGCTCGTATGAGTGTCTGTTGCGCGATATATTTGCTGATGTTCCCTGGATTTTGTCCTCGAAAGACAGCAAGTTATTTGTGCCTCAAAACAAATTCTCAGAATGGCAGGTTTTGCGAGGTGGGGGGGGGGGGGGTTGAAACCTTCACGCTCTCACTTTGTCAGTACAAAGCCAAGCTCCGCCTACAGCATCCTTATTTTGGGTTTTTTTTTTTTGCTGCTGCCCTTCTAAGCTTGGTTTATCAACACACCTCCATCTTTTCCCTTGATGCCCCCGCCCCACCTTTCACCCTGCCATCCCTGTCAGGTTATCATAGTTACGTCACCTCCCGTTTTCAGAAACGCCACCCCCGGGATCTCTCTTCCCAGTATGACATTCGCTCTTTGCTGCTGCCTTGCCTTGCTGGCTTGGACAGAGACATCAGCCTCCCTGACAGTGTGTCCTACATTTTCCTACAGAAAGAATGTGGGCAGCTAAATGGTTTTCCGCTCCCCTCGGAATACCAAACTCCGCCGAGGGTTTGTACTTGCAGTCGAGGGGGGGGGTGTGCCGGAATAGGCGGCCGCTTCCCGGACACGGTGCTGGCAGCCGCGGCTCCTGCATTTGCGGTGACGTTCACGTCGCTCAGACCCCCCCCCCCCCCTTCTTTGTCATGATGCGCGCAGCATCCCTGCTCGCTATAAGGCTGGAGTTGTTTCCACAGCTAATGCCGGAATGATGACAGTCATGGCAGAGTTGCTTTAGAAGGGAAGGCTGATTTCGGAGACTAACATCGGAATAAGCGAGTCAGTCTGCTCCCCGCATAAGGAACATTCCCCTATAGACCCCTTTGTTTCTGTTCTGTTGGGTTTAACAGACTGTTCCCCATATAGGAAAGAGATACATGCCAACATCCAAATAAGGGCTGCTGTGCTCCAGCGCCTGGGCCAGTAAGGCTGGATGCATCCTATAGGGGGCGCTAGACAATCTGTGGACTCTCATCACACACACAGGCCCACTCTAAGGGCCACAGAGTTGCTGTCTTATCGCATGCTTTTCAGCAGATCCACATGCTTTTGAACTGCGGGGGGTAAACCACGGAGGACCCAGGGAGAACATTAACACTCCACAGGCAAAGGGCTCAAGAGTGAAAGCCAGGGCCCCCTGGGGTATGAGGAGATGGCGCCCCCTGCTGGGCAACCCTGCTACCCCCTCACAGATAATGGCATTCTCCTCGTTCGCATGCTGTTGTTTTTCCAGGGCTGTGGATCACTGGGTAGCTCAACAGCCTTACATCTCCAGGGCTGCAGGTTCGATTCTCGCCCCCATCTCCGTTTGAGCTTGTTTTGAATGTTCCTCCCGTGTTTGTGTAGGTTTTCTCAGTTGTCTTGCCGCAGTCCAAAAATACTCAAGTAGGGAATTTGGCTCCTCTGAGTTGCCTGTGATGTTTATTAGCTTGTGCCCTGTGATGGACCAGCGTCCCCAACCCGTGTGTCCCTCACCACGAGCTTCCTGGACTCGTCTCCAGGTCTGCTGTGACCCAGTTTGTACAGAAGCTAGACAGGTTGATTCTTTTCTGAAGAAGACAGCAGCATTTAGGGGTCTGAGAGGCCCCCGTCTGGGCCTCTAGTGCCGTGACCTTCAGAACCGTGGCGACCTTCATGTCCCGCCGTCCTCCCAGCTTTCATCCACCCGCGCTTTGATTTAATAACCAAATCGCTCACGCTGGGATCTGTCTCCACACAGGACCCCACCAACGGCTACTACAGTGTCAACACCTTCAAGGAGTGCCACTCCACGCCCACCATGACGCTGGGCGGCGGGAATGCCACCAAGACCCACAACCCGGGCAGCTCCACTCTGGGCAAGCAGCGAGTGCCCACCGGCATGTCCTTCACCAACATCTACTCCACGCTGGGCGCCGGCCCCAATCGCCTTTATGACTATGGACAGCGCTTCGTGCTGGGCGTGGGCAGCAGTTCCATCGAACTGTGCGAGCGCCAGCGCGGCTCCCTCAGCGACTCCGGCTCCTTCCTGGACACGCAGTGCGACAGCGGCATCAGCAGCTGCGGCCGGACGGACGGATACACGCCCTTCGACAAGGCCAGCAAGGCTTCAGCTTCCTCTTCCTCCCATTACTCGCAGGCCTCGTCACAGAACTCCGAGCTTACGAGGCCCCTGCAGAAGCGCATGCAGACGCACGTCTAGTGGGGGGCGCGCCGTGGCCTCCCAGCCACTAGAGGGCCTCAGCGAGCAGCCAAGCGGGACTCTTTGTACATGTGGTGAGGTCACCTCTGTTCCGACTGGGGGATTGCAGTTTTCCGTGATCATTTTGGCCTTTTTAGCTGTCTAAACGATTTTGATGCACATGCTCCAGAGCGCATATATATACTATAAAGACAATGCTTTTTTTGCCAAAGTAGATCGAGCTTAAGTGTAAACCTCTTTCCTGAGTAGATGCTACTTAGCAGTTTTACATCTTTTGGGGCAGAAGGTGAAGCTCCTTTTACCAGGGAAGGCGTTCCATTGCCTCGGAAGCCTCCACGTGTGTATCGACCCCACCCAATCACCTACATCGTCAAAAGCCGTAGGCTGCTGTTCCACAAAGGCAGGAGAGGGGAACCTGCAGGTGGAGGTGGAGCGGAAACGGATGGCCTGCCTCCCCTCATCCTCCGAAGCACAAACGGAGCCGCCATGCTGTCGCAGTGCCGTTCGCAGACAGCCAGCTGACTCGGGGGGGGCTCCGTCCGCCGTCCATCTGCAGAGCCGCCGCATATGGAGAACCAGCGACCAAGGCTGCTCTGTTTCCCTGTGATTACTCTGATGTTTTCCGTCCTTCGTTTTATTTTTTATCGGATGCCACATTATTGGTCTGTGGAGTGGACCATCACAGCACCACAGATCAGAGGGTTGTCCCCCCCGCCCCCATCTGCCTAGCCAGGGTGTGCTTTGAAAAAAGACTGTTCGTTTGAAGCACTATCCGATCGCCTTCAGTGGAGTGAGGTTGCCTTGCTTAGGTGTCTGGCAGCGGCACCTCATGTGTCACCCCCTGGTGGCTGTTCCGTGTCACGTGGAGACTCCCTCCCATCTTCGGCCATGCTGACGGAGCAGCTTGGGGGGGTATCCATGGCCCGATCCGGCTGGTCATCATCATGCAGTCCGCCACCCGCTTGTTTACACTGGAAGTCGACTTACTGTGAATTTTTTTTTGTACCATTTCCTTCCGTACCTCTGCTTGCCTCTACGATACCTGATGGCGAGCATCCGCCGTCCCCATCGCCACGCCGAGTAGCGCGTGGCACTCGCTAAAAACAGACTGTGAATCTGTGCCTCTGTGTCGCCTCCTGGTGGCGAATGGTGACAGGGTTTATGGGAAACCTCAAGTTCGCGCACCGAGTGAGCATCCTGCCGGACCCTATGCCGTCCTGCTGGGAAAACGGGCGCGAGGAAAAGAAATTGCACAACTTACGTAATCTGTCAGCAACTTTCAGTCTCAAAAAGCCGTGAGGAAAACCAGGATTGCTGCACATTCCCAGACATAAAGCTCACTGAACCAGCCAACGGCTGTCGTCATTGGCCAGTTCCTCGAGGGCCCGCCCCCTCAGCAGCTGTTATGTAATCCAGTATGGCTCCATCTGCTGGAGGGGCAGAAAGCTACACCTGGCATTCCTCCAGGCCTTGTCCAGGTGATGAAAAAGCCTAATGTACTCCAGGAGAACTTCGCCTCCAGCCTCTGTATCCCTTAATCTCCCTGTCATCATTCAAACTGGAGGAAAACGTGCTCACATCTGCCCCCTCTGGTCAGGAAGGGGATGATACGAGTAAATGAGTTTATCAGAATCACCGCCATTTTGAAGCAGACCCTGGGTCGGCCGTTAACATGGCCGGGAATATGCTCAAGACAGCCTCATCGAGCATGTGCACGTCGACTGAGTCAAATGCTAGCAGGTGTCTAGACAACAAGTGCCAAGTCATTCTATAGTTACACGGTTCCCCTGGCTAAGGAGAGAAAGTGGACCGAACCAGTTTCTAAGCTCTTACGCTAAACCAACCACTCAGTGGTACTGGGTGTGTTGGGAGTCTGTGGGTTTAAATGGTCTAGAGTCATCCAAAATGGGGCTTTGAGTAAAAGCTTTGTAATTTTCGTCTGCACTTGTCCATCATCATGGACTCAATCTCGGGACTGTAGTCTGAATAAACGTTCACCTCTGCTGCCATGTTTCAAATCAGAGGTCTAAAGTTTAGCCGACGTATGAGTTTCCGTGCTCCACAAGGAGAGTCCAGAGTGATAGTTTAATGACCACAGCTCAGCACCAGCCTGGACATGTGCTGTTGGCTAGGGACGCAACACTTAGCATGTGTGACCTAGCAGTTATATGTACAGGGTATTCGGTTCCTGATATTCCACGGTTCCTGATATTCCACGGTTCCTGATATTCCATGATTGTGCTTTTGTTCTTTCATTCGTTTGCTTTTCTTTTTTACTTTTTGTAAGGTTCACGCGGGAGGAGAGCTCGTTGCGGAGAAACCATCTGTCAGTGTAAATTTCTCACTTCAAACCACCTGAACTCAGAACAGGCCCGCAGGGACACGTTCCGGAAGTTTCAACACTCCAGCACAAGACAATACTGGGCAGACTACTATTTTTATGCAGGACTGTACAAGAAACACTCATGCCATGTAAGGGATTAAACCCAAAGTTGTATTTTACCTGTGTTGGACTGTAACTCTGTATTGCTTTTGCTCCGTGTATTTGACAAAGGAAAAAAAAACACAAAAGAAATGAAAAAGTCTTCATTGTTTTTTTCCCATTTTCCGAATCCCAATTCCCAGCCAGTCCTTTTCTGGTTTGAATCCCAATCTGTTTGTTACCCAGTTCATGTGTCAGACACACTATGAGTGATTCAGACAAACCTGGCAACCAAAATCGCCACACAAACACACACAAACATGAAGAGAACTTATCAAAAAGCCTTGATGGGACTCGAACTAGCAACCCTGTACAAGCTATAATACAAGTATATGTGGATACCCTTGAAAAATGTTTTCTACTATAATACATACATTACGGCTTATAAAATACACACGATCAATGAAACTTATACAGCCACCCTGATTGATGCTGAGCTCTTTTCCACGTGTGCGGCCTAATCGCCATTAGCTGCCCTGCGATCTGTAACATCCATTTAAAGCTGCGGGTCACAGCATTTGAAAAATTGTCACATATCGGATCAGCGTTGAAAATCTGCTTTTCAGCCTTGGCAAGAACTAGAAACAGCCCATAAAGTGATTAAGAGCTGACACAGATATGGCAGAGCATTTTTTATTTATTTACTTTTTTTTATTAATGCACATAAAGAGGCATTTTTCAGAAGAATCCAGTCAGGATACCAGCTGTCATTTTCACACGACGAGCCACTTCACAGTTCTTTCATGTGCATCAATAACTTTTTAGTTTAGGATTAAACAAATGTAAGAATGTAAATGAAACGACATAAACGCATTTGTGTTTTTTGCGCCTCTCCCAAAGGAATATTTGGAACAGGTTGCAAATTGCACGCTTTGATAGCTGGTGCTCAAGTTTCCATTTGATGAAGCACTGGATGGCGCCAGAATGGATGCTGTGAGCAGGAAGTGTGGCGCTGCTCGTGTGGGAGAACAGGCGGCTGATCCTGATCAGGCCCTCCTGCAGCTCATCCACACCAATGGGACATTACAAACCACCATTTTGGGTATTTACATTGTGAGAGGGTTTTGTCAGGACATCAACTAAGTCTTTGGAAAACCTTTAGCGCTGTGTATATATAGTAGTACAGATGTTTCTGGCTCGTGGGGATTTTTACACAAAAAATGTTCTGATGGCAGAAAAAAAGAAGCTAGAGGGGGCAGGATCAAGGTGTCTGATTGGTCGGTCCTAATTCCTCCAGTTGCTTGGGCCCGCCTCGTCTACATTCTGATTGGTTATCTCTCTGAACCAATCATTTTTCTTTCTGCTCTCAGAATATTTTTATGTAAGTAAAACTAAGCTTTGGCTGTTAGTGAAAAACAACATCATTGTCCGCTACAGTCAGGTGATCCTGGATTGTTTCATTCAAAATTTTCAACCTATTAATTTGGTGTTTGTGTCCATAAAGCTGGTAATCCGAGTCCTAAATTGCTCCTCTTCCACCAATACAGCCTGACAATTTTATCCACATGTAATTTCCTTAATGACGCTTTCTTCTTAATTGGGTAACTTACATAATGAGCTCTCTATCAGTATGTAAGGGACCAGAGTGGAAAATGGAATATACGCAGAGTGCTGCATTGTAATTTAAAGGTAAATGCTTTTTAAAGGACTACATTAATTGGGTGGTGTTCACTACTGTATTACCTGGTTGGAAAAAAATCAATATCAAGCTGCTCCATGTTCTCTAAATTTACTTTAAAAAAACGTAAATGTTGTTGCCTCTGTGTAATTGCAGTAGCGATCCCTCATACACTGTCATTTGCTTAAAGACATCTGTGTCAAAGCAAAGCTTAATTTAGGAAACATCTGTCCTTTAATTAAATTATGAATATTAATCCGCGTATCTTACTCGGAGGGAATGACGGATTGCCGGGTTTGCCATACATTGGGTCGGACCGTAAGGACTGGCTGCCCAGCCGAGGCTGTTTGCCGGCCTTAAACCTCGTTTCTCAATGCTATACTTTCACGTGATCGCGGTATAATTAACCGTGCGTTTTCTCTGGAGGAATTTGGCCCTGAAGCGCCACATCTCGGCGCTTTGAGACGCAAACTCAATCAAAAAAAATCCTTTCCAGTTAAAGCAAACACCCGTAGGCCTATAAAATTCTTTTGTCAGACATACTGATTGTTCGCCATATTGACAAGCTCGAAGCATAGTATTTAAATTGATTGGTACAATAAGGGGAACGAAACCAGTCCCGTATTCTCATTTCCTCGCTCCACCTGGAAAACTTTGTTCGCCAGTAAATTAAAAGCGAAGACGCTGATTCGTTTAGCATTTACTTATTCGGGGGGGCAGATTGAGGAAGGCGTTTTTCTGGAGGACTTAGTGTTTCCTTTTTATCACAAGAAACCTGCCGGATAAATCACTGGGAACGTCCTCGACAGGTCACCGAGCCAGCCAATTCCTCCGTTTAAAACGACGCCCTAACTCAGGGAGCTGGATAGATTGATTAATCAGACACCGCCCCCCCCATTACGCTATTAATTACCCACCCGGTTCGACAGCAATTTAAGCAAGACTGAGCTTCGGCGCCTATTGATTTCAAATGTTACAGCGGTGCTTTGTCATCTCCTATGAAACTAATATTTCTCATTATCAAGATTATTCTCATTGTTTTACAGGACGAGAAGTACTATAGCAAACTGATTGCATTCCGGCGGGTACATCGCGCAAATTGATCTGGGGGGGTGTTTTCTAAAAGCGCATAATAACACAATGTCTTCAATGAAAATGGAAAACAAAATTCAATCAATATAGTTCTTAGAGAGAGGGGAAAATGATTTTTTTCCCTAAGGAAAGAGAAAGCGTGGTAGATTTGGAACTTAATTACGCCTCCCTTTATGGTGAGCACTGCATCAACAAAGGTCTTGCTATTTTCATTCTAGAAAATTATAGGTTACCATGTTGCAGAAAGGGCTGTCATGCCGTAATCAGAGGCCTCTATTTAGCCGACAGATGCGGCTTCTTAACGAATCGCGAATAATTTACGGTCTGTTACGCTTCTTGGTATTTTGTAAATGTCGACACGCACCGAACTCGACATCGAGGTGGCGCGCAAAACACGTGCACTTTAGCACAGCAGAGTCTCCAAAAAACTGCCTTTTTAAAATGCATCATTTCCATTTGTTATACTCCTATGTAAGCGGCACATTTATACTACCCATCCGAAGAACTACGCGGAATCTGTTGTAGGATACACGGGGAAAAAATGAAAATTGCCTCTCTAAATGGCGATCAATCTGGTATCTAAAAGAAAATAACAGGCTTTTAAAAGATATTGAAATCATGAAAATAGCTGGTATTTTGTGGAAGCGTCGGCGAAATTCCGCCGATAAAAGTTTTTAATTCCCAATTGAAATGACCTGTTGGCAATTATACACGCAATTATTTTTCGCCCTGAATATCAGACTGAATCTGGGTGCTTGGTGATAGGCGACATTTTTTTCATTGATTCTTTTTTTTATTTTTGTTTTGATCGCGATGATGCTTTTAATGTGACATATGCAGTATCACAGAGAAGGGGGGGGGTAGATTTTAGTGTAGGGTAAACGCCAACAAGTCAGACATTAGCGTAAAAAATGAGGTGGAGTCCGCATTAATATGACCGTTATGGGTCGTCCTCCAAGGCATCGCGCAAACAGCATTTCTATCTTAAATCCTACAATCATCCTCTCTGAACACTCAAAGCACTTGACTCCAGTAATTATTTCGCTAATTGAGCTAATGCGGCGTCCTCGGTCGGAATGGAGCCGCAGAACCGTCGACAGAGATTCGGCATAATCAAGCAAACGAGCCGGCTGTAAGTTAGGTTTGAATAAATAATAATAAATGTAGCGTAACAAACACAGGGGTTCGGGTTTTGTTCAAAGGTTGCATCAAAAGCGACTATATATAGTTAATGTAGAAGTTTATATATGCCCGTTTTTAACTTTTATCTTATAATCCAGTGTTGCTTTTTTTCTTAATTAAATGGTTGGTCCCCTTATGGGTTAAATATGTAGAGCACGCGGCCTGCTGTCTTTAATCATTAAACTCTCATTGCGCTTGACAGGATCCACGCTTAATGCTGGGGGCACGCCGGGGTCGGGTGGCGGAGGTCCGGCCGGGCAACATCCACCCCCGCTAATTACTTAAGAATAACGACGCCCGGATTTCACGGCTGTCCATGTTAGGATGTGGCGGCGGGATGAAATGTGACCGGGTGTGAAAAAAGGCAGCATCCTCCCTGTGATTTTTAATGACCGTGAGGCGCGCGCTCTGGGAGCGCCTGAGACGCGGGTACTGCAGAGGGGTTAAACGGCCATAGACCGATGTTCCGTATTCAGTTTAACTTCAGTCAGAGAAACATATCAGATTATTTAACAGAAAAAATGCGAAAATACACAGGAAAACAACGCAGTGCATTGGGGAGAAGTATCGTAGAGTGCACACTCGTATTCCGGGCCGGAGAGGAAACAGATTTTACATGCCGGGCAATAAAGGTTAGGTAACGGGCATAGCTACAAATAATGTCGTACGAATTAAAGTGTTATAGACCGTTTTATTTGTTGAACTAAGGTGATTTCTGGGATTACATATACACGTCAGCACAGGTTTGCCGGTCTGATGCCAAGCGAGGCGCGCAAGGTCGAGCGTCCCGCTGAAAGACGCAGCTTCGGCAGAGGCCTTTGGCCGCATGTCTGGGTGCGGCTGGGCCGCCCGCGGCTCAAACGCGAACCACAAGCGCTTATAAAAGCGCCTGAAACATGTTAGTTTCACCAGAGGCGAAGTGCGGGCAAGTCAGATCGAGTCTAAACACGCCTGGACTGAGATCTGAATTAGTTGCACCCACAGCTACTTTTACGGTAAATTTCCAGAGGCTCAAAACCCTTATAAATAACTAAATCGTTTGGAAGCAGTAGCAAATAATCGAGCCCTGCATTTGTGTACTAGTATCAATATTATCTTGCGGCAGAATGTAAAGGATTTAACAGGCGCCGAACACGCGAAGTTCACTAGTACTGTGCCTGGTCTGTTGGCTAAAGCCACAGATTGCAAATTCAAGGCTTTCTTCCCAATTGCTACGCTCAAAGGTCTCTGCTGAAGTCGCCTAAAGCTCTCGTAGAATATGCGCAAAATGTATGTTCTGAAGCTGAACCAGCTGTGAATAGTTAACATGAGTTTCAGCAGGTCAAGCAGGATGAGAATCAGGAGGTCTGACCTGGAACTTTATAGGCTGCTGATCGTGGTCCAGCTCTTCAGTCACCATGGCACCAGCTGCACCTGCAGTGCACACCTGGGTCCGGGTTACCAGGGCAGGGGTATGAAGGGCCACACCGAGATCACGTTGGTCTGCTGCCGGGCTTGGCCGAATGCAGGTGCAGATGTTACACCGCTGAGTTTGCCCTACATTCTTCTGGTGACACCTAGAGGCGGGAGGCTGCATGACTTCTGAATGGGGAGGGGGGTGCATGGAATCTACGGGTGTCTGGGTTCACAGGAAAGGGCATCCCAGTAGAGAAAAGGCGTTGTCATCGTAACGAAGCGTCACACTAATTGCTGAAAGAACATTGTGGGTCAGCCAGAAGTTCACACCACTAAAGGGGGCTGTCAGCAGAGCCGGGTGAGAGTAACATTAGCGTGGAGCTGGTCTGGTGACCCCAGTAAGTGCTTGGAAGGAGCATGACGTCAAGCTCTGAGCAAAGGGAGGAGCGCCATCCAACTGGGGTCACAAGCTGTTTTTTTTTCGGAAGTCTTTGTCCTCGAGACTTAACGTCGAACTTTGGCACCGCGAGTGACCTGAAGCTCTGTAGATGGATCCGACTTTTTGCTCTGTGTCTGTTTGTAAACATATTGGTCTGAGGGAGGGCAATTCGAAGGATTAATGAAAGTGTCACCACTAGCTGAAAATGGCTTGTAGGACATGGGAAACAAAATCCTTAATGAACCTTTGTGGAAAACACGGCTATGGGAAAGCTTTGGTGTATCTCGGCGAGTGGAGTTATGAGACGGAGGTTTTGGGAGAGCTTGTTTTATTTAGGACAGTGCAGCACAGCCTTCTGAGTGAAGTAATATGCAATTACTGATTTAGCATAAAACACAGACACCTTTCTTAACGACATCTGGCCCAGAGGGGGTGCTGGTCCAGGATCTTTGGAACATGAGGAACAGGTGTAATTAATGTTAATATCGCACGAGTTTCCCCTTGGATTTTTAATTATTATTTTTTTTTGCTTGGGTCGCCTCAGGTATTTACTGACGCGTTTCCTGTCTCTGATGGTGCGTTTCCTGTCTCTGATGATGCGTTTCCTGTCTCTGATGATGCGTTTCCTGTCTCTGATGATGCGTTTCCTGTCTGTCAGCTTTGTGCCCTTCATGATGGGTGCCTGTAGCAACAGTGCTAAGTCTGTGACATTGACTGTTGAATTGTTTATCCTGTGAACAAAAGCCGAAAGGAAGCCACACCTGATTATTTAGCCGTCAAATTAGTCGGCCGATGTCAAAGCAGGCCTGTTACAGTGTATTGCAGGTTTAGTCATCCTGGCTGTGCACCATTAATTTCGGAGGTCTTTGTGATTCACTGGATGCCCCTTCAGACTCGCCAAAGCTGGGGTTTCGAATTGGTGCCCAGTGTCAACACCAAATGTGCCGGGGCAGACGTTACGGAACTTCGACAGATCTTACCGAAGTTAACCCAAGGGTTAGCTGACTCGTGTTTTCGTTGGTACGCGATTCCGTCAATGCTGTTTCCGTTTAATAAAATATATTTTTTTAAATTAAACGCCCTGTTGGGCGCGTGATGTGGAACTGGACTCGATGGAGTCAATAAAAGATAATTACGGTGGTTCGCGGGAATGCGGAGCAGTTTGCACCTCCAGCCCACAGAAAGTGGCATGACTTTGGAGAGGAGATCATGTGACCTCTATGGTGGGTTCATGCGTATTGGAGAGGCTGGGGGGATCGCAATAGCTCGCAGTCGGCAGTCCCGTGACCTTAAGGCATTGCTGGGTGGGGCTCAGATGCCTCAAACAAACTCAGCTGGGCAGGATAGAGGAGCCCCCTCCCCCACAGAAAGGAAGACCTATCTCTCAGCACCAGACTGTGCGTGCTGTGTCACCACGATGTCTGACTGTCTGGCTAACACCACCGATGGTGAGATTAAGCAGCCCTTAAACCTATACGATCTTTCCTTAAAAAAAAATGGTCCTGACTCCCTGCCAGCACCCTGAAGGGCTTAAATATGGTCAAGATAACATCATTAATCAAAAAAAAAACCTATTAGGATGAAATATGTCAGTTTTTTTCCCAGAACACAGTCTCTGCCTCGTTACTGGCTAAGCCCGGCACGCTTTAAGCTCCTCTTTGTTTACGAAGCATCCGCTTAATCGCAGCCTTTGCGCGAGGGCCTTGTTATGACCGTGACCTCCCGGAAGAGCGTCACACACCGGGGTCACTAAAAGACGTTTATTATCCAATTTCTGCTGGCTCCCTTTGACCCGCCGTGTTCCGTCGCCATTAGGGAGCTCCATCCAGACAGTTTCTCAGAATTGTCGTGATCGTACCCGAGTGAATCAGCTGTTAATTACAGGGGACGCACTCCCTCTCGCCAACTTTCTCACTGCCGGAGGTTGGCGTGCTTCTTATTGCACCTACTGCCGGCTGACCCAGCCATTGGTGGGTGTGCTGCGTTGGTGTCCTCCCATGATGCACTGCTGTGGGACTGTACTCCTCCCCTGATCCAACCCTAGCCCTCCATCACTTATTCCTCCCCCCAAAATTGTTGCCTCTTACGGCCTAGCCCCCTCCGTCCCTATTTCTGGGTTCCCTCATCATTGCCTCCCTCCCTCGCCATCTGTCTCAGCCTGTAATGACGTTATCCCTCCTGAAACGGTACAGTACATCTCGCCTTTTAATTCCCTTTCTTGGGCGGGGGGGGGGGGGGGGGCGGGGCCGGGGGGGGGGGGG
>JAODJX010000102.1:559582-575938 GCA_026776945.1 Isichthys henryi | reverse complement strand
TTGTTTGTTTTTTTTTTTTTGTCTTTTTTTTTTTTTCTTTTTGTTGTTTTTTTGTTTTTCCTTTTCTGTTTTTGTTTTCTTCCTCTCCCTCCCACCCCACCAACACACACTCCCTCCTCCGCTCCACACCACCCCCACATCACTCACCTTCACAAACCGCGTCTGTTCTTTTTTTCTAAAATCCTCCCCCCCCCTCCCGACAGCCTTCCGAGCCGGAATAGCAAGCCGGGAAAGCTTCGTAGCTGGGCCTCATTTAGTGTAGATTAAAGAAATAGATTTCACAGCCATTGGTGTATAATGTAGGCAGTTAAGAGGGGCTGAGATTAATAGCTGGCAATGATGTGTCACCTTCTCTGTGGTAGAAAATTGAGAGTGAAAATTCATTGTCACATAAATACCAACAGGCCCACACAGTCTAAGCATGATAGGTAAATTATGTTGGTGTACTGAGAGATATGTGCCTTCTTAAGCCCATTATGACCCAGTTCCAATCTCAGTTCCTTGCTAGAGGTCAGACACCCTCATTTGCTCTCTTTTTTAAAGTTGGGCTTACTTTTCCAAACAGGAGCCCTGGAACAAATAAATATTATGAGAAGCTCAATGTCGCCATCTAAAGGTGTGAATGAGGAACTGCTCTGTCAGACCGACCTTTATGGGAAGGGGAGAGCAAAGCACCTTATTTCTAGCTGTGGTCTAAAGCCACTTTAGATAACGCCATCGAGACACTTTTCCCCTCGTGTTTGTTAAAGTACATCTCTTGTCAAGCCAGATGGTGCCGTACGAGGACATTCGTTGTCCTTTCACACTCTTGCACTCCCTGACCAGGGAGTTCACAGCCACAAATATTTTGTCAAGCTCTTTGTATTTAGTGCGTTTTTACAGCCGTCGTCCAGCAGGTGATGCCGTTTAGCAGGCACCTTGAGTTCCTGCAGGCTTACCAGTTAGCTCTCGTTTTTTCGCTTTGTTTTCGAAAACAAAAGCAAGTTAATTAGCTTTGAAATGACTAATCCCCCCCACCCCCCACCGCCTCCAAGCATTCAGATGCTTGTTTGGTCGCATGTTTGTTTTGTTGCTAGGTTTCACCGTCCACATTCTGCAGGAATCTGCCACCTGTACCGTGTGTTTATGCTGGTGCACTTGTCTCTGAGCCTGATCCTCACAGGTATCCTACCTGAGACTGAGGACAGTAACGCACATAAGGCTCCATTCTGATGCTTTACGCCGAAAGTGTTTTATTGGTCTGTTGGACATCCTTTGTGTGATCGCACTACCCAAAGCTGTAAGCAGTTAACCTAACACTTTACTTAAAGCACTCATGTACAAACCATTACAATACCTTCATAATGCATTATAATGGCTTATACTGACCATTATAATGCATTATGAAGGTACGTATAGTGCATTATAAAAGATAGCTTCATAAAGCATTCATAATGCATAATACACATGATAATGCATAGCCATGTCTGTAATACTTTATGAATGCATTATGATACATTATGAAGGTATGTATAATGCATTATTTTGATTGCTTTAAGCGTTAACGAAATTAGCACTGGGGCAAGAGCTACATTGCGTAGCATTGCACAGACCCCACAGAAGAGCAGTTCAAATCAGATACCATTAGCAGCAGATTCCTGCTGGTCAAACGCAGTGCTAGAACATCTGGTGATCCACAAACTGCGAGTGACGAACAGGTCAAAGGCCAGAAGGTCAAGAACAGAAGCTAAAAACGCCGGGTGCTAGAATTTAATACCCAGCTTAGTTGACAAGGAAAATAATAAGACAACATAGTTAACAGGCTCTGATTTCCTGCCTTGATATGTAATCGCACTGAATCGGGCTTTGTTTCTACGCCTGTTCTACACAAAGTGTTAATACTAACCTAAACTATTAGTTTCTAATCAGCAGGATCAGTTACATGTCAAGAGATAGTTTTTTTAAACAGGACAGGCTGAGCTTATTCCACAGCTTTGTTGGTATTTCATACCCGTTTTTCTGGTCTCTCTCAAGGCTATTGTGTGGTTTTTTTCGTTGTTTGTTTTTTCTTTCCTAAGTGACTCAATCACGGTGATTACATTTGTATACCTGCTAATTCCATTGGTTGACAGGTGGCAGGTGAATAAAGGGATCATTGTGCTTCCTGGTTGGTGAATCTACTCGCCCTGCACGTCTCCCATTAATCTCCCCCGGTGGCTCCCCAACGCGCTCGTAACATTGGTCAATGATTAGTATTAGTATAGTGTTTCATGGCCGCCTGCCCGCCCCCCCAACAGCTGATTGTCCAGGGGCCTCTTTGAGTACTGGCATATTGACATGGCGATGGCTTGGCGTCCGTCACGAGCCTCTCTGACTCATGCAGTAGATATCATGAGGACGAGTCCATCTACTTGCTCATGCTGAGCTGTTTACCTGCATTGGCTCCATGGTGGTGGCAGAGAGCAGCAGCATGGTGACTTGAGAGGAAGGGAGAGAGGGAGAGCAGGGAGAAGAGTGGGAAGAAGGAGGAGGGGGCAACTAGAGGAAGTGGAAGAGTGAGGGGAAGGAGTAGAGGAAAGGGGGGAGGAGAGAGGGAAAGGTGGGAGAAGCGTGAGATGAAGAAGGGAAGAAGGATGAGAGGGAGAGGAAGGGTGAGAGAAATAGAGTAAGAGCAGGTAGAAGGGAGAGCGAGGAAGAGCAAGAGGAGTGATGAGAGGAAGAGGGAGAAGAAGGGTGAGAGGGAAAGGAAGGGTGAGAGGAAGAGAGTAAGTGTAGGAGGAATGATGAGAGGATGAGGGAGAGGAATTGTGGAAGGAAGAGGGAGGAGAAGGGTGAGAGGGAAAGGAAGGGTGAGAGGAAGAGAGGGAAGAAAGACAAGAGGAAGAGAGAAGAAGGGAGAGACAAAGAGAAAGGAAGGGTGAAAGGAAGGCCAGAGGAAGAGAGGAAAGAAGAGAAGAAGGGTGAGAAGAACAGAGAGGATGGACAAAAGGAAGAGGGACGGGAAGAGCGGGAGGAAGGATGAGAGGAAGAGAGAAGAAGGGTGAGAGGAAATGAGAGAGGAGGAGAGAGGAAGGGAGAGAGGGAAAGGGTGAAAGGAAGACAGGGAAGTAGAGAAGGATGAAAGGAAGAGAGAGGAACAGCAGGAGGATGGATGAGGGTAAGAGCATGTGGAAGGGTGAGGCAGGCATTGAAGCTTTCGCATTAAAGCGTTAAGTTCAAAGTCTTGCTCATTTCGATGTTGGTGCTTTAGCACGATGGCTATATATCCAGCATTAAGTAAGAGTCTCAATAAAGATTAAATTGTGCAAATTTAAAAACAAGTAAATTACTCACAAAGTCACTCACAACACAAAAACAGATTTTCCAGGCCAGCCAGAATCCCCGATGGTTTGTGGTGAAACATACTATTGTCTTAACTCTTCCCTTTGATTGAAGCGTAATTGTGTATTTGCACACACGGCTGCGGCCGTCCTCGCTAAGGGCACCCGCCGCTATTTATGCACTATATTGTTTTCAAACGAAGACACAGAAATCATTCTCACATTTTCAGTACCGCTGTGGCCATCCTTTCGGTTTCATTCCCTCTGTGGGATTCATGGTTTCTTGGGAAATTTTATTGGGGGAAGGTGATGGCGGAATGACATTCAGTGAAGTAAATAAGGTTTAATTTAATTTGGCTTGGCAGGGACTGCAGTCCCAGACCCCCGGATTGCCCCCCCCCCACTTTCCAACCTCGCATGCTCTAGACTGGTTTGTCAAGTTGGGCTGGAGCCCCGCCCTCATTGCCAGGGTACCGGCTTTCGCTGTGGGCTGTGCCTCGGGGCAGCAACACTCTGTACCAGCTGCAGAAACGGCTTCTGGATGGATGTTTTCTCCCTGGGGCCTTTTGACACGAGGCCTAAACCTTTTACATAATTAATTTTCAAATTGGCTGCACTCCGCGGGGCCTGAATCCTCAGCACTGTCCTGCTGAATATCACTGGCTGCCTGAACTATGAGCTAACAGCAGTTAATTGTACACTAATCTCTCAGCCCCGGTTGCTCACATACTCTGCAGGGGGCAGCCTCGAACCCTGTGCTCCAAGAACTCTTTGTTGTCTCCTTTCGCCGCCGATTCTTAATGCCACGTGAAGTCTTACGCCACAGCTATTACCAAAAGATCCTCGATTCCTCTGCGTAAGAAAGGGCACGCGTACAATTCAACAGAATGTGTTTCCGAAGAATCTGGAGTCATGTTCCGCGTTCCAGATCATTCAACAGTTGTCACCTGTTGGCTTCCTTCCGTGATATAAGTCTGTCACCAGCTTTGAGTCATTTGCATTTACGTGCTGCATGCATAAATGATCCCATCCTGTCCTGGGACAGTAGCCATTTTTACGAGATACACACAAGCTACTGTTGATGTGGTTTAATTTTAGGCTGCTTTGCTTTCTGCTCATTAAATATTGACTCGTACTGGAGCGCTTTCCGCTTTTATGTATAAAACAGGATAGCTGGTTCATCTTAAACGGATGAGATTCCTGGACATCGACGGATAATTGGCTGCATATCAAGCAAGAAACGGCCCACGGTTAAAGAACGACGTCTGTCAAAACACCGACCCTAAATCATCTGTCACTGGAAGGCGTTAGCACACCTGCGTGAATTTATGCCATTAATCAGACATTAATCATCCACAGTGCATTCCCCTTGACAGTCCCCCCCCCCCACCCCACGCATACCTTGGCGCTGGGCCAAAAGGATGACATCACCCCTGGGCCACGGTCCAGATGTTTAGAGCTGTCAGAGCACAGAGCCGCACGCTGGGATTAGAGCGCTACCGCACAATGGATGCCCCCCACCCCCATCATCAATCACAGGTGAATGTCTTGCAGGCACCCCCGGTGCCACTGCCCTAATCAGCCGCGATCGTTTCGCTGGCATGGTCCCAAATGAGGCTGGCCACCGTATGTTTGTTTGCAGCCCGTCGCCAAGCAACAGTTTCACATCCTCACTGCTGTTCAAATGCTAAGCCAGGGAACAAACAATGACGGACCTGCCAGGTTTTACATTAAGGGAAGGATCGCCGGGGCGATGACAGAAAGTTCTAGAAACGGCACTAGGTCCCAGTTCTGAATGGCATGATGCAATTACGCAGAAAGAGCTGCAAAGTAGTGCGAAGGGCACTTCTGTGTAACGCAATTTCCTGCTGGACCATGTTCCTGCTGTCCTCGCTGTTTAAACGCGGAGGAAAATCGTGGGGCCATGCATCTCGCTGAGAGACGAGCCCCAGAGCGCTCTCATGCCAGGTGGATGTGCTTAACGCTGGCCGTGTGGATCTGTACCATCAGCCTGTGTTTAATGGATTTTCTAAAGTGAAAAGACTTTGCGATCACTTTTCTTTTGTTGGCTTAAAGTCAGGAATCATTAATATCGTTACACACAAGAGGTCCCCACAATGTCTCTGTCTGTCTCTCACAAAAGGTCCCCAGAATGATAGCGTTGGAAATCTATTGGGCATTTTTTTTGCTTGTTTATACATTCTGCTAAGATAAAAACTTTACTGAAATACCAGTAGACTGCTAGAGTCACTAAATCTATTGACTCGTGATAATATTACAACTACGTTATGGTCCATTTATGAACAATTTGGTGATTCGTGGATTCATTTATGGACCGTGGTTTGGAAGCATGTCCATGTTCTGGAAGAGGAACTGCCTACCAAAATGGCCTTTGTTGGCTTTTGCAGCTAATGCTAATGCTAGCATTGTGAGGCTGTCACGGATGGGTCCATTGGTGGAAGCGCTCTCACATCTCACCAGTGACATGACAGATGGGATCACAATCTGAGCTGTGTGGGAGTGACCTCATCACCCTTTGTACCCCACCCCCCTCCCAAAGCATGCAGTTTTATACCTCCAGCGGGTAGTTTCAGTGCCAGGCGGTCCAGCCCTTTACCTCTGATGTAGAGCAATGCGCCCGTGTGATTTATACACGCATTTATAGATCTTTGGCCAGAGGAGGCCTGTGATATCAGTGAGGGGTATAAATGTTAGATTTCACTCCTCTTCCGGGCAGGCAGTGGGGGTGGGGGGTGCTATGGCAAGAATGTGCTGGACATCCTGCTGTGACACTGCTGCAGATCAAAGGGGCCCTTTCCTCGAGTATGTGTGTTTTAAGCAGTACTTAATCCTGACTCTCTGCCTCTCTCTATCTCTCCGTCTGTTTGCCTGTCGGTCTCCCTGTCTGTCTGTCTCTCTGTTTGCCTGTCGGTCTCCCTGTCTCTCTGTTTGCCTGTCGGTCTCCCTTTCTGTCTGTCTCTCTGTTTGCCTGTCGGTCTCCCTGTCTGTCTGTCTCTCTGTTTGCCTGTCGGTCTCCCTGTCTGTCTGTCTCTCTGTTTGCCTGTCGGTCTCCCTTTCTGTCTGTCTCTCTGTTTGCCTGTCGGTCTTCCTGGATGTCCCCCTGCCCTGCGTCCCATTCCTCCTGGGACAGGCTCTCCGTGACAGGTTTAGCAGTCAGACGAGCATAACTGCTGCAGCCTGGTGACAGGTGTTCAGGGCAGGATCGCTGCATTTCGTTAAGTCTCCACCTGCTATTTACCTCCTTTCTGTTGTTGTCGTTTTTGTTTTCCTGCTCGTTACGCTGCAGTGCTTGATCTTAAAATAACACAAAGACCTGTACAGAGCGCAGAGGCATGTCTGTCACCCGCTTCCTCTCTTCATGATAAACTCACCCATTTTTCACCTGTTGAGCAACCCATAATTATAGAGGAAGCTGACAGGCTTTGAGGTCGGCTGAAACGGGCACATCGTGTACGGCCTGATTCCTGTAAACCCAAGGCGGAGGTCTGCACTCTTTCATACCCCAATTTCCCCAGGTAGTGTGTCCTGCAGGAGAACGTCCACAACACACTCTCGTCTTGGTCCGCTGAAGATGTCAGGCACTTGCCAAAGTAAATCCAGGCTCTTTTTAAAACGCTCTCATTAAGAACGGTATTTAATCGTTTGATCACAATGCAGGTCCCCTTCAGAATTCCCGATTCATGCCTTCTCAAAGCCGGTTCGACACCCCCTCTGCATAGCATGTAAACAGACCATCCCCAGAAGCGTGTCCGCAACTCAGGGGGATGTGGTGTTTCTGGGACAGCAGGGTGGGGGGACGAGGCAGGAATGCGGCCGGTCCACCCTGGCTGGTGCAGGCCGAAACCACACGTAAGCAGAGTATCTGCCCTGGATTTGGAGCTCGCCCAGACGTACCACAGTGGCTCACAGCGGACTCCAGATGCATCAGCATTCCATGGCCCTGTTGCAAAACTCACGCATCGACACCGTCACCGTAGACATGCCTTGTACACAATACCCTCTGACCCCTAGATTACCTAGAAAAACTTTCCAAAACAGAAGCCACTTCAAGTTTTGCAACTTTTAACTGCCGGTAATAATAATCATAATAATGATTATTATTACTACTAAGTTCCACGCGTACTCACTTATGTTTGCATAATTGCTGAACAAATCATTAGAATTCATTAGTTTCTCAAGCTCATAGGCATTTTTTTCTTTCTGTATGTAGGTCAGCTGGGGCGCTGTGAAGCTTCTACCTTTGTCTAGAACGTTGTGGGTTCAAACCCTGTAGCTGACAGGGACATTATATGCTCTTGACCCAGGCCATGACCCCGGCTGCTCCAGAGCTGGTTAATCATGATTTCTGTATTTCACTCATACAGCACAAAAGGGTCTGATAGATAAGTCAGAATTTTTCAGGTAATTAGGACGGTTTTGCTAATATGGGCAGTCTCAGTAATCTGTAAACGAACCAAGTTAGACTACTCTGAAAGAAACAAAACATTCCATTCATTAATGACTCAGGAAGAAAAGGGTTTGGTGATTTTTTTAATTATTATTGTTCTTTGATATTATTGTTTGTTTGCTGCTGTTGTTTGTTATTGGTGTTTAATGTTGTTTGAAATTGTTGTTTTTTGTTTGCTGTTGCTTACTATTGTTTGATATTGTTGTTTTTTGTTTGCTGTTGTTTACTATTAGTGTTTGTTGTTATTAATCTGGTCTTTTACGGGGAATGTCTATAGGCAGGACTACCCAAACTATTGTCTTCTCCACCTCACTGAACCAATTAAGCCAGGGCTGTCAAACTCCAGTCCTGGGGGGTATTCCACAAACTGGGTTAAGGGAAAGTTAAGTGTTGTCTCAAAGAACGTCCGATGTCTGGGAACAGATTCCCAAAATATCGTTCTGTCGGACGAAATTCCGTTCTCTCACTACTCATGTCGTGTAATACATAAAGCCTATAAAATCACATCTCAGCATTCCAATTAATTCCAAAATAATTAAAATAAAAGCGTCATATTACAAAGGTCAAACATGAAATGCAATAAAAAAAAATCTGTTAAAATAATATGATCAGGAAGATATTTTTCGTTTAGGCACTGTCTACTTTGAAAGTTTATTAGTAAAACAGCAAAGACAAGATACGGTTATTTGTGCAGAACATTTCACACGGATGCGACTGAAAGTATTTTACGGAGATCAAATAATGCAGAATAATATTATACAGTAAGAATGACACAGGAACTCAACCCAGAAGGTTCCCTGTTGGCTATGGGGATCGAACCAGGAACTTCCGTGCCATAAGGCGACAGCATAAACCACTGTACCACCATGCTACTGTACTAGGCACTTGTAACATTTACGTAACTTACACATTTAGTCTGTCTGCAATTCATTGCCAAGCTGTATTTGTGGCCACAGTATTTTTTAGCGACTACATCTTTGATCGATCTGTCGTTCATCCATTCATCTGGGCTTCTTAAATATCGCGGGTGTGTGCACTAAGTGAGATTATGCAAGTCTGTCTTATATGAGCCTTGATTAATTAAAGCTGAACTGCATTAGTGGAACGACATTAGAGATTAGACAAGTTTAGAGATGGTGCTAGTTTGAGTCTGACTTTTTCGGGAAAGTCTGGCTTTCTTTAGCTACTTTCATAGAATATCCCCCTGGAGGGCCAGAGCCCTGCACAGTTTTGGGTTTCCCCTCATTTAATACACCTGATTCAACTCCTTGTGCTAATTACCACACAGCTCTTGAGCTGAATCATTTATGGTGGAACAGGGAAAGAACTAAGCTACACAGGGCTCCGCCCCACAGGACTGGATTTGGACACCCCTGAATTAAGCCTTCTTTGACGGCCAAGATCAAAGTGGTAGAGGGTGTGTAGACCCCCAATGGCTGGGATCCTGGAATGAATCTTATCCTCTGCTGTACGTTTTTTCATTTAGGGTAACTGTATGTTTTGTCAAACATACTACATGTACAATCTTGAATGGAGTCTAGACGCACCATTTAAAAAGTCATTAGCTACTGTGGTCCTCTAATACATTTTACTTATATTTAACTTCTGATATTAAAATACGGCGTCTAATGTCAAAGCTCGAGTGAAACCTGTTCATTTGACACTGCTGTTAAACAATCTGTGTGTTAATTTATATGCAATCTTAGAAATGGAACAAGGTACAACTGGCATCCTCACAGCTTGTTAAAAGTTTCCCACACGAAGAAGCAACAGTTGAAACCATGTGATCTCTCCTGTATCTCTGCCGATTGATCACAGGGTGCCGAGGGTCCCTTGAACTAACCGGAGCCAGCTGGACCTCAGTGAGGGTGACATGGGTCCAGCTGGGCTGCTGCTGGGGGGTGATTATTGGGCCCTATGTGGCTTCTTAGAAGGCCTGCACACTTTCACTGAAGTGCTCGTTTCTCAGTTAGCCGATAGCCTTTGTTTGCATGCTTCGGTGAGTGGGGAGACATGCCTCTCAAGAGGGTCTGTGGTTTTGGCAGACCTCACCCCTACCCCCCACCCCTCAAGTTGCCCTGGCCACAGCCTGGTTGGTTAAGCTTGCCAGCATGCTTCCTGTATGCCTAGGTTTGTATCTACTTTAGTCTCATATGTTAACTGTACTGCAGGACACACTGTCCGCAGTGACATGTTGCTGCTTTCTGTTGGAGAGGCACTGGCAGCTCTGCCAATGCACTGGCTGTTCTGCCCCAGCACTGACTGCTTTGCCAATGCACTGGCTGCTCTGGCCCGGCACTGACTGCTCTGCCAATGCACTGGCTGTTCTGCCCCAGCACTGACTGCTCTGCCAATGCACTGGCTGCTCTGGCCCGGCACTGACTGCTCTGCCAATACACTGGCAGTTCTGCCCCAGCACTGACTGCTCTGCCAATGCACTGGCTGCTCTGGCCCGGCACTGACTGCCCTGCCAATACACTGGCAGTTCTGCCCCGGCACTGACTACTCTGCCAATACACTGGCTGCTCTGCCCCAGCACTGACTGCTCTGCCAATGCACTGGCAGCTCTGGCCCGGCACTGACTGCTCTGCCAATGTACTGGCTGCTGGAACTGGCTGAATTATACCCACTGTCACACAGTTCAGCAAGTTTATCTGAGCAATCAGTGCAGAAGCAGATATTCGGAAACTGAATAAAATGAAAATGAATAATACCTTATTTTCAGAGAGTAGAGTCTGACAGCTCACCTTATCGCCTGAGTCACTGTCAGGACAATGGGCCCTTTGTAGCAACAGGCTTGTTTCGTCAGGCTTTCCAAGTCACACGTCATGTCAGGGGGGGAGCAGGCCTGGAAATGGGAGATGAGGCAACGTTTGAGCTATGAGGTGTGTCCCCCGACCCCCCACCAGTCCCCAGGCTGGGCGCCATATTTCTGTGGGTCTCCTGCCTACCCCCCATCAGTTTCAGTTCCTCTAGTGTGATTTTCATGGGTGTTTATGGGGGGTGGGGGGCGTGGCCCTGCAGAATGCTGATTGGCCCCTGGATTGCCGCTCCCCCTGATACTCGCCCATTCAAACATATCATTGGCTTATGATGCGGTTTGTCCCTCTGTATAAATTATGGTCCCTCTTGTGCCCACCACCTAAAAAAAACCTAGAATTCCCCTTGGATGTTTACTACGACTCAAACCACACATTTTTCGCTGCATTAGGGGCAGGGAGACCTCCATCAAGGCCTGTTCACACATCAATCT
The DNA here is from genome assembly GCA_026776945.1 of Isichthys henryi. Taxonomy (NCBI): domain Eukaryota; kingdom Metazoa; phylum Chordata; class Actinopteri; order Osteoglossiformes; family Mormyridae; genus Isichthys; species Isichthys henryi. The sequence goes on along the minus strand of JAODJX010000102.1, from coordinate 564,918 downwards.
GACAAATTGTCTGCCAGGTCCGATGTTTCTTTATAAATAAAATATATTCCGTTTGGTGCCGGTGCTTTTTATAGGTCATTAAACCTATGTGTCACTCTCACCCATATATTGAGAAATGTGTGATAATTATCTGTGACGATTAGTCATCCTGGCCTGGTGCTCATCCATCAGCCACCAGGACTCGACATGCTGCTACCGTGCGGTGGACCCCCTTATCTCCAGGACGCCCCCGAGCGAGGACCCCTGCGTGGCTATTTAAGTAGCGTTCCCCTCAGAGGAAAGTGGACCAGGCTTCCACTAGGAGTCGGCTGAGAATCCACTCGCCTTCCTAGAAGATGAGGAGGAGAGGGGGGTTCGAAAAGCAGCAAAGAAACGATGCAGATGCTTCTGAGTGTTCCGCTTCCTGCGATTGGGTCAGCAAATCAGCATGGATCACTGCCAAACCAGGCCGCTGGTCAGGACCCGGGCCGACCCCAGCCCACTCCATCAGGGACGGAGGTGGTATCTGTTCTCCAGCCCCCTGACCCCCACCTCACCTCACATCCTACGTTTGTCATGGGGAACCTTTTGACAGACATCTTTATGTCGAACTTTAAACCTGTGAGGAGTAGCAATTTATAGCCTGTCAGAGTGAGATTTATTGCAGGGTTTTTAAAATACTTTCTCGAGACAATTGGCTAACACACAGTCCCTCGAATCTCCCTGAGCTCAACCTTGTCATGTTTAGTTCTGCTTGTTGTGTGTTTGCCTTCATGCCTTGATCGTGCAGAAACGCTCGAGGAAAGTTTCCATTGCTGTGAGAAGCGACTGGTGCTTTTTCCAGGTCTTCACCCCCATGGGGTCATACTGTTTTTTGCTCTGATGAATCATTTTAGCCAGAGAAACATAACTTGCCTGTAGCGCTGCGCGAGAGCATCGCCTGTAAGTTCACCTCATGCCCTGAAGCAGAAGGTTGCCTGCACCTTTAAATAAGTCGAGCAGAGACAATTAATGTATTTGTTCCTTATGCATAAAGTACTACCACAGTCTTGATGCCGTTTGGTTCCGTCCACTAATCAAGATACATCCGAAGATCATGTGTGGTTTATATAGCAACTGCTTTCATTAATGACACTTTATTGATCCCTTGCAGGGAAATTCTCTTTTCACCTACCCCATCTTTCTCTCCATGATCCACGTGTAGGTCAGAGCAAGCTTGGCAGTGAAGGGCAGCCACCTGCAGTCACACCCATGGAGCTGGTGGTTAAGGGCCTTGCTCAAGGACCCACAGACGTGGCCATTGTGCCGAGATGGGTCTCGAACCTACGACCTTCTGTTCACAGGCACAGAAGCCGAATCACATGTCGAATCCACCATTTCCAAATCACTACAAATTCTTCCCTGGGGGGTGTCGTGGGGAATGTTCCCGCAGACACAGAGTGGGGGATTTAGCAGGAATTCGCATGCTACACCTGAGCCAGATTGCGCCCAGTAAGGAGCATGTGAGTGAATCTCTCGTTAAGATGCTTCTGTGAAATGTGCCAGTTTACCGGGCCTCTCCTTGTTTTGTTGAAAAGCGAGCGGCTTTGTGAAGGTGAGGCGTGTGCCAGTGTGTTTTTATGGCAGCGTCCGCCCTCCTGACCGTTCCCAGAACGCAGCCGTGCATCACGCGACTAGAATGGCAGGTACCCATTCTTCATCCCCCGAGTTCGCTCTAGGGGCAACACATGCGCATGTTTATTGCGACGGAGCAAATGATTGAAGGTTGTACGTGGTGTGCCAATTTTTTTTTTTTTTTTTTGGTGGGTGGTTTTGTCAGCAGGTGTGGAGGCTGTATACTATAATTCTTTTTTACCGTGGGGAAAACGAACCTGGATCTTGCCAAGCCAGTGAAGCCGAGCCAGTGAAAATCTCACGGGCCCCGTAGCATGTCTGCTGATTTCCGGAGGGCTTGTTTGCTGACAGCTATGCTGATTTGCCTAACGTTTGCCTGTTTGTTTGTTTGTTTGTTTGTCGGAACCTCTCCCTGCTCCCCTCCTTGAAGTTCCTGGTCCTCACCATCAGAGCCATACCAGCCCATTACGTTCCTAGTTGCACTTCCTGTAACCAAATACAAAAGTGATTATGGACCATAATGACTTTACCGCCTGATATGTGGCTCAGTTAGTTAGGCCTCTATGTTTGTAATCAGAAGGTTGCTGTTTTGAATCCCACTCTTGGCAGAGTAATCACATCCCCACTGGTCCTCAGAGGATGGCCTTCTGAGAAGGCAGGTGTGTTGCATAAATGGTCTCAAGCTTTGTACTCACCTGTATATGTGAGAAGCAACAATCCAATGCGCATGCATTTATACAGAGGGAAAATAAACTTTTACTTGATTTTACAAAAAGGAAGTCAGGGGGCGGTGCAAGCCATGACTGTGTGACTTCATCCGCCAGATGACATTTTATTTTATAGAAGTAGGGGGCGATCACCTTCTGAGGGGGGAGGGGGGGGCAGCTTATGGCAGCTTCTCCCGCTGTCTGGATGCATGTTGTGCCCATTCTCACCACGTGAACGCTGGAGCCCACTCGACACACTGGTTCGCCCCCTCAATAATCCATCAGCCCCTCTGCTCACTAACCATGTCACTTTTTCTCACCACAGCAAGGTTAAATGACCAGTGTGACAATCCCACATCAATATTCCGAAGCTCTGATATGATTCAATATCCACAACGAAGGAGTTGCAATCCTATCGATGGTCAAATGAAGCGTCATGAACCACTTGCTGTATTTTCTGACTCCACTAGATGGCGCTGTCTGTCAAATAAAAGGCCCAAAGCATTGCCTCAGAGGAAGCCAAGAGCTTGGGGTCAAACAAATACAGTAAATGGTTCAAGAAGCTTCATTTGGCCATCACTATCCCATTCTGAATGTTTGAAGAGCTGCCATCATTCATAAAAGTGATATATTTAAGAAAAATCCGTTACTGAGTATTGAAAAAAAAAACGGGTGTAGGTTTGACCAGCTTGAGACAGCTTTATATGAATCAAAAATATACTTTATTTTTTAAAAAGTCCTTTACATGTTTCCAGCATGAATCGCAGCTTTGAGGCAGTTTACAGTCTGTGCTGCCACCCTCTGTAGCTGCTACATTCAATTCCGGGGAAACTTTTCAAAGGCAGGGGATGCGGAAATTTGTGTGTCTCTGTCACCATCCTGAAAATGAAGTCTTTGGAAGGAACAAATGAGCATCTCTGCATCCCAGTCCTACAAACCCTCTCCTAAGTAACTGTATATTGGCAGGGTTCAGAGTAAATAAATGCCACAAAACCAAAATAAACCATGTTTAAAAAAAAAACAAAATATAATGTAAGTAGCTTGTAAACAAGCCCTGCATGGGGAACAGGGGCGCTTGTCTGATCCACTGTCTCTAGGGTGACTATCTGCTGGTCCATTTTTACCCAAAGAAAGAATAAAGACTAAAAACAAACACATCTTTGGCGATTTACCCGAGTGGATGAGATGCACGTGAGCGTGACATTGGAGCCAACAGCGGCGGAGTCGCGGGAATTAATTACAAACAGAGCCGCAGGAGGCTTTCCAGCCGGAAAGCAGCAGGGTGCGGCGCGTGCGTGACATCGCCCACCGATCCACGTTCGCCACGGCTGAGCTGCCCTGCATCTGTCTGCTGGCACAGCGGGGAGCAGCTCCATTAGCATTGCTGCTACAGCATTAGCGGCACCAGAGGAGAGCTCTTTTTTTATGGGGGAGTTTGGCTATCCAGCTTGGTTCACTGGAGAGGTTTAATGTCTGTCTGAGGCCAGCATGCTGTCCAGAATGGTCTCAGTGTTGGACCGGGGAGGGGGGCGTGGCCTCAGCCTGCCACGCCCATGTCCAGAACAGGACGTGGAAGTGGTGCTAGAGGGGTCTGCACCTGGCCGTGGATATCCTGAGGAGATAGGCAGTCGACACGAGGTCCGGCAGTCGCTTCTGTGTCCGGCAGCGCCCCCCGGTGGCTGATGTCCTCCGGTACCCAACAGGCCAGCCTCTCTGCCGCCTCGATCTCCTGGGTAGTGGGGATGGAGTTCTTCCTGGGCCGGCCTTTGGGCTTGGTGGGAGCCACATGGCCACCTTTAAGCACCTGCGCACACAAGTACAGTGGCAGCAGTGTCAGAAACGAGGGGCGGGGTCATCGCGTGCTGTCAGTCACCGCATGTCCCACCCACTGGAGTTTGTTAAGCCAATGAGCGAGCGACATTTTCAAACCACTACAAAATTATAGGTCGAATTTACCCAGCCCCTGCAGGGGGCAGTAACTTATTATAAGTTTATGCTGAATGTAAAGCGAACCATTTACTGTCACACACAGGAATTTCCAATCTGAGATCTGAACCTGTAAAATCGGGGCAACGACATCCTAACCACTGCAGTCCCCTCCTGAAATATATGATAATCCGAAAAGCATGACTCAGCAAATTCCCCAGCAACACTCCTGAGCCCCCTCTTATTGGATAGATGCTGACGTGGCCCCAAAAGCCCCCACCCTCACCATTTTCTTCCACTTCATGCGCCTGTTCTGGTACCCGGTCTTCACCTGCAGCTGCGTCCGCCCCAAGGACTGGGCCACGTCCACCCTGCGGGGGAGGGGGGGGGGCATTGTGAATCCAGATAAGCAAAATATCATTAAGGCAAAGCTGCCCAATAAATTATATTATACACTGATTTTATTTTATAGTTCGGCTTAAAGCTGTACCTCACAGCTAGATATGCTGGGTCTGAAGAAATGCTATTATATATTTTTGATTAAATGAATTAATGAAAAACAAAGGCATGTGACATATTTATGAGTCCGATCATAAATACTGAGTTCCTAAATCCTGCTGTCAGTTTGAATCCTATAATTTTTTTCCATACCGCAAAATTATGACCAAACGTAATTACACAATTTAAGGAGAGACTCAAGTAACTATTATTACTAATTAAACATCTTTAGTTATCATAGAAAATGCTGGATTTTTTTTTAACCAATCAGCAGCAGTTTTTAGGTCATCTGATCTCCGTCGTGGTGTCAGCGCAGCTGGACGGTGATGTAAACACACTCTTTTGTGATTAAGGGCGGTGAGCCCTGCCTGTATTCACCAGCTGAGCTCTCCTGCTCCCCGTCCCTCATTTATTTGGCTAAGCGAAGCCTCATAGACAAACGTTCTCTCTGTGCTGCACGGAAACAATCACTTACGCCTGAAATTACCAAACTATCTGACAGTTTCACGCGGGGTAGGGGTGGGGGTATTTTAACTCCCGTTCACTGTCCGGCCTGAAAGTCGAAGAACTTGTGTATGATAGAGGCTTAGCGCCATGACGACTGACTCCCCC
>JAODJX010000102.1:540286-559574 GCA_026776945.1 Isichthys henryi | reverse complement strand
CACCACCCCCACTGCGTGACTTACAGGCTGAAGCCAGCTGAAAACGAAAAGCGACTACATGTCGTGGGCAGATCTCCTTTCAGGCAGGGCCCTGAACAAACAGCCGCAGCCGCCTCGCTCCTCATTCAGTGCTTACGCTGCTTAGAATGTTCTAGTACTGACTCCATTAAGGTCAGGCTCAGGTTACAATTACAGTCAAGATGGCCGACACTTAGAAGAGACGGCTTAAGTGCCTCCTGTCACACTCTCAACAGGCAGAAGGAAGGAATCCCATATTACGGGAGGGATTTAGGTAGTTTAAAAGAATAGAATAAGGCGTGACATGGTGGCCCAGTGGGTTGTGGGTTTGAATCCCACTGTGCTACGTGTACAGTCTATATGTTCTCTGTGTATTATTCAGGTTTCTCCAGCCCCCCCATGGTTCAAAGACATGCAGATAGGCTACTTCGGGCCGCTGAACTTTGTGACTGTGTGGGAGCCCTGCAATGGACCAGCATTCCACCCAGGATGTCCCCAAAATAGTGTCCTACACTGCCTGGTATAGGCTCCAGGCCCCTCAAGACTCCCAGCTAGAGGATGACTCACCTGTCAGGCGTGGACAGGTACTTCTGCCTCTGGAACTTCCTCTCCAAGCCCACGAGTTGCCCCTCAGAGAAGATGGTGCGACAGCGGCGCGGTTTCCTGCCTCGGGGGGCGCCAAGCTCTGACGCCAGTATGCCCCTGAACCCAGCAGATGGCTTACTGGGACATGGCAGGAGCGGGCAGTCTCGGCGGGGCAAGGGGACACAGGACGTTTCGGGGGCGATTCGTGGGGAGGCGGAGTCTGAGAAGTGGTACAGGGGCACCATCCGCTGGACACCTATTGTAGGGGCGCTCGGTACTTTGCTCGCCTGGCAAATACCTAAAAAAACATGGAGCGTGGAATCAGCACGGCTCCATCCATCAACGTCACGCGGCTGCTCAACACCCAGCACGTCCTTCAGATATAAAACGTTTTTATACATTATTCAAGATTAAACCATTATATTTTGATGCCACAAAGAATAGGGGAAATGCATGCTGTTTTGCGAAAGATAAAACCACCTCGCTTCTCGCCGTGTGGCAAGAAATTCCCATGAAGGCCGAGTACGTTAACACTTCAGTGCCGTTTCCTCGCTACATTTTAGCGCCGCGTCTCCGGGGGATCCTGTCATTTGTAAATGACAGATGCCGTTTCCAACTACTGAACAAAAACAAATGATGGCGTACAAATGGAACTGCAGTTACGTGTGCTTCTTCAAGCACGTCTGCATTTGCGAGTCAGAATAAACAGCAGTACAGACTCATGCCGCGGGCTTTTTCAGCCTGATACCCTTGAAAGTACAGCATGTGCGAGTGTATCACTCCCTTAAGCAGATCGCACACTTACGAGCAGATTTGGCCGCACCTTCAAAAATTTACTGGAAAAGTAATTTCTAAGACGCCCATTAAGATAACTGACAAATATAAACAAATAAAATAAAACAAAAAAACAATGTACAGAAAATCTGTAATGATTACTTGTTTGTTTACATTAAAGCCAATTTATAAAGGGGACTTTCAAAGAGATCAAATAGGAATGCATGTGATTCATCTGACACTTAACTGGAAGCAGGTGTTAAATGTATCGGTAGTTGTTCGTCCGCGTTTGCCTATAGGCCTAGCAGTGGTCGCCAACCGTCCAATAACGATCAACAGGTCAATTTCCAAGACATCCTCAGCCAACTAGCTGAATGGTGAACGATCAGACCATCACCTTCACACTTATTCCTTTGTAAAAGTGGCTCTCACTGCAAAACAGTTTTGAGACTACAGTTCAATACTGTAATCGTCCAAGATCGACAAAAGACAAAGAATAATCTTCGGCAGGAGGCGGAGGGACAGCAGAGGAAGTGTGATTTGGGATAACACCGGATCCTGGCCTTTACAAAAGGCTTTAAAGAAACAGGGGGTGCAGGTCCTGATTACGGGTACAGACGGGGCACAGTAATAACACGCTAGATGCACAAACCACGAAGGCTTTCGCAATTTACTGTGAAGTACACACAAAATACACCATTCAAACATATTCTTTATCTGTCATCAAATCAATTTTGCATCGGTGTAATTTCCATGATAGTCCTGTAATTACCTCTAAATCATAGCTGCTTGATAATTATAACAGTATACCAGCCCGTACAATCGTCCTCGTAGTAGATTATCAACCTACGGCTATTATAAGTGTGTAAAGAGTAAAAGGGAAGTTTAATTTGGGTTTTCTGCACTGTCATATAATAATAATCTGTGTATGTATAAATATATATTTATATTGTATATGTATGTACAAATATAGGCTGCATATGTGTGTATGTGTGTGTATAAATATTTATATTGATAATGTATGTTTTGTGTGTGTGTGTTTATATATGTTAATTTAAGTTCTATAAAAATTCTTAAATCATTCGGCCCTGACACCAGCGCGCCTTCACATTTGCTATGCCATTTAAACGCGTTACTGTCAACGTTTCCATTTCACTATTTTCGAGCACCCTGTGTCTGAACGGAGTTTTATGAATATAAACACTTTTGTAAATTCTGCAAATAGGCCTGTGTTTAAAGAGGCCCCTGGTGGCACTTGAACGCGGCACTCGCTATACTTCGGCGTGGCAGGGAGACCCACACTGGACGCACTTCGCTGACCAAAGCCGAAGTTGGTTCTGGGCTTATGGTTACGGGTCGGGGAAATAATGTCTTCAGGAAGAAAGACGTCTTTTCATCCGCAGGTAGAACCCTGACATTTTAATCTACCTCGATCATGACTGTGAAACAACGCGTCATCCGTACCAGAATGACTTTAATAAATAGGGAATTGCTCTTTCATAGGCTCGCTACAACCTTCCAATAACGCGCGACTAACTGAGCTCAGTAAAATTACCCGTTTGCTTTTTTTCAGGATTTTTCTTTATTTATACTAAGAAGCTGTCATCTATTCGCTTCAAATTACAGTGAAAAAGTACACGATGCATATACATATACATACATACATACATATACATATATTTGAAATTTTAAAATGCAAATCGGAAACGAGATATTACAAATAATCTGATACCACATTTTCTGGTTTAATTTTGAGTTAGTAAACCCTTTTTCGGTGTCTGGTGGATAATTAGGCGATAATACGAAAATGTCAGAATCGGGAGCATTTTCGTATTATTAGCGTTAATTCCACAATTCTGGTAATTAAATTACAGCGCGGTTAAAGATACCCGAATAAATGGTGACGCGTGTGCAGTCCGCTTACCTGGGTGAAAGGTTTGCGCAGAACGATGAAACTCAGGTTTTAGTCGCAAGATGAAATACTGTCCTAGGGAGCCGAAGGACTGTGTTTCCAAGTTTTTGCAAGTCTCGCCCGAAAGGATTTCGTCTATCATGAAAGTCTTGTAGCGTTGCCTGGGTGCTCCGACTGACCCGGGGGAAGAAAGCAATGACTCCGTCTGGCACTGCATGGTCACCGGCGGAGCGCAAGCAGCGAGCGGCCGTAGAACAGTTACATTGAGTCTCCTTTACTTTCAGCTTATTATTTCCAGACGAAATTCATTTGGCTGAGTCCTGAACCGCCCCCACACTATCTTCGACTAGCCATATGTCAGTGATCCGTTGCGTGTTCGTAAATAGTCTATTATACCCGCATTGTCATCTCTCTCTCTCTCTATCCCCCCTCCCTCTCTCCCTCTCTCCTTAACGTTTTTTGCAGATCATAAATTGTTTCAAAAGTCAACGACATAAATACCATAACTTGCCCCTTATTTACCCTAATAAATAACAATGTTAATCACAATCATGTGAATAAAGCAACATCGGTTGCTTTTTTTATATTTAGAAAATACATTAAGGTGATTAAACTGGTTTCACCGGATCTATCAGAATTGCTGCTTTTTTCCCTTAAATTTTATGTATCGAGTATCGTCATTTCACTATATTTGTTGGCGCCCTCAACAGCGCTGTCACTTTTTGTTTGATTTATGGAGTTTCTTTATAAGTCTGTTTGTGCATTTGTCATGTAAATTCGTCGCAGTCGTTAAACTTAACATAGTCACGCAGTTGTGTATTCCAAGACGTTTTAGTGTTAATTTACCATAGCGTTACTTTATTATGCTATTGACATGAAGAGAGATGTTTCATTTTATGAGATTTCATTTTATGTCCAATTTTTGTTTCTTAGTAATTTTGCCCCCTCTTTAATGTTTTTTTAAATTATTATTATTCTTGATTCTTATGCCACATACTCCTTAAAAGCTTAAGATTAAACGCATTTCTAGGGACCATCCATTCTGCGTTTTATTAAAAGCATGGCCGCAATGTTTCTAAATAAGTTCAAAAATGTTTTCTTGTGGCGTTTATGTTCATGCTTATGCATCTGTCCATCTGAAACGCATTGGCAGAGTGGGTTTAACTTCAAAGCCTCCTCTGCCAATCTGTACCAGCGCCGACAGTAAACATGACTGAAAGGCCAAGCGCGGCTGGGACTGCGGTCGCTGTGAAACGCTCAGGATGGCAGGGAGTCACCCGTGCCGAGGGACAGTTTGCAAAATCAACTTTTAAAAGCATTGCTTTTAGTTCCTTGATTATTTACAAGCAAGCATGTTATGTTAAATTGTTTTTTTTTTTTTTATTTGTGTTAGATATGTTTTTTGCGTCACGCAGAATTTCAGCAGACCGGTAAAAACGTGTACTTCAGTATATCTCGTATATAATGTGAAGAATTCGTGCAATTTGTTTGCTTAAGGAAAACGCAACGGATGTGTGAGGGGTCCCCGGAGAGCAGCACCCGGTTCGGGCGGGGAGCAGGGCGCAGCTGGCAACCGTAGATGGGCGCAGCGTGTATGGAGACATGACGAGGCACGCCGATGATGGCACTGCGCAACAATGTTAATGTCACAACTCCATCAACTCCATTAACTGCACCGTATCCTGTAAATATTCTCCAACAGACTTTTAATTAAGTTATAGTGGTCTCCGTTGAGAGCTGGACTTATAAATTATACACCCGGGCCTTAATGTAGGGTGTCATGTGCAAATCAACGTGGTATCAGTGCAAGACCGCAAATTATAAATTCAGGAAATCCGTGTAAGGTCCTGGCGGAGACCCACGCAAAGGATCAACATCATGTCTGAGGCAAACCGTCTTTGACAACACGCTGTGCGAGTTTCCCTTTATTTGAACTTGCGCTCAAAAAAACACAGCGTTACCTAACACGAGCTGCAAATGCAGACTAAGCATTTAACGAAGCGTTTGCTTACGGCCATTAAATTACCAGGAGAAAGCAAACTAGATGCATTTTGATTATTTAGCATGCCAAAACAAATGCATAACTTTAAGTGACCTGTCAGTCAAGACCACGCGCAGTCAGCTGACCGTCGCGCGACCGGTGTACGGCACTTGGTCAGAAGTTACAGAATTATAAAATGTGTATTTAGTATGAGGACAAAATGGTGATGACTTTTCAAAACGGAGAAAAGGGGGAGCATTTAACAAAATGTATGTTTAATTATGTTTAGAATAAAAATATATCATCCTTGGTTTATTTTATTTTAGATGTTTTAACACTACATTTGTAGTCTTTCGGAGCGTTTCTGCTTTCATTTTCAGACGCTTTACGACAGTTCGCGTCGGAAGTCGGCCAGGATGCCGGCGTACATAGGAACAGCAGCGTGGTTGCTCAGAGCAGGGCTCGGGCGTGGGGTGACGTCTTTTTCCGTAATTCCGTGGCTCTCCGTCGGCCGGACACGTCCCTTCCTAACGGGCACATGGTGCTTACCTTCAGTCAGCCTAGTACCGGCAAAAACAGCGACGCCCAGACCGTCTGCTTTGGTGAACTCCTCGACCATCCGTATGAACATGACAGCTTCGTCAGCCGTCCTGTCTGAAGACATGACCCAGAGGCTGGTGTGGGTCGATCTGGAGGTAGTGGCCGGGTTTGCAGTCCTAGATCGGCAGCCTAGTCGTGTCGGTGCGCCGTGGGCCTTGCTGTCTTGGGCCTGCGGCTTGCATTCATCCATCCATCCATCCATTTAATTAATTATGCATGCAAGTATGTATGGATGTATGTGTGCATGCATGCATGCATGCATGCCTTCATCTAGCCTATCCATTCATTCATCTATGTAACAGTTTAATCGTAGTTTGAGAGGACTATCTTCATTTTTACTGCTGAAGCAGAACGAAACTCTAGACGACCGTGTTCCTGTTCTGCAGGAAAATAAAAAGCCCAAAAAGTAGCAGTGTTTCGGCTTTATTTTCTCTTTATTTGCCACGTCGCTGGTTTAGCTGCTCTAGAAATGCTTGCCGCTGGTTTATTTGCATGCACGTCCTGCTGTAACCCGGTCGCGGTGGCTGCAAAACTTGGCGTGTCTTATCGCGCATTTTGTATACTTTGCGTATGCGTTAATGCGTTTTATTTTTCCTTGCTTGACTTGAGTAAATCAAGCCTTTTAATCAGCACGTAAGGCCATTTGCTTGTTATATGTCGTCTGGTGTCAATGTTACTTTTTAGTAATTTGTGGCTGAGAGTCGTCTTACGTTTTATGCACTGGCTATACCATCAAAAACAGATTTAAGGTTAAGATGAACTATGTTGATTCTAGTTGGAAATTCTTGATTCTTTATGTCTCGTGTTTAAATACCATCCGCAAGTGTAGCGGCAGTCCGCCATATGCGTTAATTTTAATGGATGTACACCGATGATCACGGCTGGTTCAGAGTATAATAGGGTTATTGTTTTTCTGTAGATGACAGGCTTGGACATTGAAAAGGATAAAATCATCGAAATGGCCTGCATCATTACCGACTCGGACCTGAACGTTTTGGCTGAGGTGATAATCACGAGCTTCGCCTCACAAGCGCCTACGGTCGATTTTTACCGGTTTTTGTTAGTGGATTTTTTATTTATTTTTTGATCTGTTGTTCGCTTTATCTTTTGAAAGGGTCCCAATTTAATCATCAACCAGTCAGACGAACTCCTGGACAGCATGTCTGACTGGTGTAAGGAGCACCACGGGAAGGTAAACCCACACACAGTGAAACTGCAGTGTTGGGGACGTTACTCACAAACGTAACTCATTACAGACAGAAGTGGAAAGTTTAGGTCCATAAAGTACAAATCCAGACCAAGGATTTGTTTCAATCAACCAATTGAGTATAAAGAGTCAGAGTACTCAACTAACTAATATTTTGTGAGTAACCTCGTAACACAGACCCTCCCAAAGTGTAATAACCTCAGATAATGTTTATACTGGGTTGCAGTCTGACTATGGTGTCCTCATCTTTTCCAGTCGGGATTGACGCAGGCTGTGAGGGACAGCAAGATATCTCTGCAGCAGGCGGAGTACGAGTTTCTGTCCTTTGTCCGGCAGCACACCCCACCTGGCCACTGTCCACTAGCAGGTGAAGACGCCCCCCCTCCATCCATGTGACCTCCTGTGCTATCACATGATTGGCTCATTAGTGTATTTCGAGAGCTATTCAGGTTGGCGAGCCCTGTTTGACGAAGCGTGTCATTCCTGCAAGATCATTGTTCTGAGGACCCAGCAGTGCTGGGCGTGATGTCATACCTTCAGATGTCCTTACATGAGTGTATTATACATAGGCGGTCTGTACATGTTTGGAAGTTTTTATGCTAGCCATTTGCAGCAAAGGATTGTGGGTGGCACCTGCCCACAGTAGCCGTGTCCAAATTCAGGGGCTGCATCCTTCAGTCGGCGTAGCCTTCGTAGGCTGAGTCCTTCAAAGGTCCATGCAGTGAATCTTGAGTAGTTGGGCTGCGAAGGATCCGTCGGCTGCATCCTTTGCGGCCCAGCAAGAGGGGTGGGGCAGCCGCTGAATGTGCTGAAGCATTCAGCCTTTGAATGCAGGCTTAGAAGGACGCTGCCCTTGAATTTGGACACAGCCGGCGCCTAATTGCGCCTCGTCATGTCTGCTTCTGCTCTTCCCCAGGAAACTCGGTACATGCTGATAAGAAGTTCCTAGATAAATACATGCCCCAGTTCATGCACCACCTGCACTATCGTATCATCGACGTGAGCACCATCAAGGAGCTGTGCAGGTAGGGGACACTGGCCAGCCTCTCAGGCTAATAGGGTATATGGAGCTATAGAGAGAGCTCTCTCCTTAGATGCTAATGAAACCTTTAGCGTGATGCTAAAGGAACTTTTGAAACAACCAAAAAATGTTTTCATTCCTTAGCTTTTCAGGAGACTTTAAAGGATTAGCATGTACGTTCTGTCTTTTGATGTGACAGTGTCTACCTTTTGTGCCTGGCTGGTTCACACTGCTCACATAAAGGGGAGTGAACTGGATTCAAGGCAGGCACTGAAGGTCGGGCACAATGATAAAAAACAACAACCCTTAAGTATGACTCTGTTCCCTTCGTTTCATTACGACCAAAGAGCTGTTGAAAAGAATGATCGTTCCCAAACATCACTAGATTGTGGGGATTTCCCCTTCAAAAACGTTTGAATTGTATGGTTTATGTGTGGCCCCTTGTTTCATAGGAGAGGCCTCCAGTGCTGAATTTGTGCTGGATGCTACCTGAATGCTTTCCAGGTTCTCTGCGATTTGGCACCTATTTGTGCTGATTTCGCAGCTGTCCGGTTTGAAAAAATAATTAAAAATTGCATAAAATAATGAAGTAAAATGCAAAGAACGTCCCAGGACCTGCGCCTTACCTCTGCACTCTCACACGCCCTTCACACTCCAGCACATTCTGCTTTACACATTAAGTACTGGGGGCCTCCCCGGTAGGTAGAGGACTTCCTTGACCCAGCTTCAGCGCTCGTCGGTGTGACCTGTCTCTCTCTCTCCCCGGTCTTTTCTCTAGACGCTGGTTTCCCTTTGAGTACAAGCTGACTCCTCAGAAAAAAGCCTCACACAGGTTTGTTTGTAATTTGGGGAAGTGCCTTTAAAGAGAACTGATGCTGAAGTAGCATCGCATGACCGTGTGCTTGAGTCCCACTGCTGGGACCTGACACCCCTCAGAACGTAGTGGTGTGTGGGGCAGTTTAAACGGGCATCTACTTAGCCTTTAATATCTGAGAAAGTGCCTGTTTTGTCTCATTGACACCTGTTGTTTTCTTCTATACTCTGACTTCATAGAGATTTTTAAATTATGAACTTTAGCCACCAGATGGCAGCATAGCACAAGACTGAACTGTTAGCATTCATAGGTTTGCATGCAGAGTGCACAGATTGTTTTATGAAATGTGTTTTGTGATGTGTGTGATGTCTTTTTTTTTTTTTAAGAGCGTTAGACGATATCCAGGAAAGCATTAAAGAGCTGCAGTATTACAAGGCCAACGTTTTCAAGACGGAAACCGAGGAAAAGAAGCGTAAAATTGTGGAAAACGGCGAGAGCGACAAGAGCGTGAGCTAGGCTGTAGCTTCTCGTGCGGAGAACCCCGGAAAAATTGACAGGCCTGACAGATGAAGGAAACCTAACTGTACGATGTTCGCACAGCGTTGGAAATGGCGCCGTCCTCTGTGATGTCCCATACGCTTTTTTTTTCCCCATGCATTCCCGTTCACCCCCATCCGTGTTCTTCGGTTCCTCACGTCCGGAACCCGCTTGCTCCGGAGGCCCCCGTTTGGATCGCATTCCGTTTTCTTTCCAGTGACTCAGAATGAACCAAAATAACTGTTCTGAAGTGTGTCTGCAATATCAGTTATCAGCGTTTCTCTCCACGGGATGGGTTATTACTTTTCTTTCACGTTTTTAGGAGGGAGAGAAAAGCAAATAAATGTTAGTTAAAATTTTCAAGCTATTCAGATGTGCTGACTCTTCTGTTTTCATTCCACTTTTTAATTCTCATACCATAATGCATCCTATCAGTGGGATTAGATTAGGATCGATATTAAAAATGCGCATAAACCTGTAAACCTATGATCATATATTGGAGGACGTATGGATAAAGTTCTGCAGTAGTTTACTAAGATTTACAGTATTAACAGATATAGTAACTGCCTGGCTTGAATGATCCATCATAATTAGTTAATGATGAACAAGTATGAGATCAGTATTACTAAGTTTGTGGTTAAATAATACATAAATAATAGTATAGTACTATATTATTTTTGCCCCAAGTGTTAATATCTGTTATTTTAACTGTGTAATGAGGATGATATATTTACATTCTGCAAATACATTTAAAGCTCATACCTCTATAGCAGAAAATATTTTTGAAATGTTTATTAAATAACCAGACAAATACGTAATTGTTTGATCTTAAGTTTAACATTTTTTTTTAATTATTTTTTAAATGGGGCCATTCATAATATCACACCAGAAATGAGTGCACTTTTCCACCAGAAAATCATCCGTACTCATGAAAACAGGGAAGTTACCTTGTCATAAATAACTTTTTATATATATATATATATATATATATATATCGATTTTTCTTTTATTGTTTACTCGGGTTAGAGTGAAGCCGGAGATTTGTCAGGCACGCTTTACAAACTCAAAGCTCAGCAGGGCTGTGTGCTGACATCGAAACATTTCTGCGGATCGCTTTGACGTTCGCGGTGTGACTTTGGATGCAGCGGCTGCATCGGGGGTGACGCGCATGGAGTTGCCTCTTTTTGAAATTAAAGCTGCGCGTGGTTGGTAATTGACCGAGGGTCACGTGACTTCCAGGATCATGTGACTCCTTCCCAGGTGGGACGAGCGATCTGCAACCCAGATTCGATTTAAGAGCGATTAGACGAGTATTACCTGGATCTAACTCGGGAGGGGGTACCTAATAGGATCAGAGAGATCACCTTTGGGGCTTGTATATCTTTTAGAGCCATTAGCGATTTGTTGCGATTAGCAATAAAAGAATCAGACATGCATTAGGAGTTACGCCTAACGTATCAACACAAGTTCTTTAAATTCCCTAATGCAAAAAGCCTTATATGTTGTGGGATGCAAGAGCTTATACTCGAGTTCAGGAGTTTTGAGCGTGTCTGAGCTTTTTGAAGGGCCGTAAGCTTGTATTAAAGGTGTTAAATAAGAAGAGGGCGCGGCGTGTAGACGCGATTAGCCGACCCGAAAGGCGGCGGCGGCGGCGGCTCGCCTTAACGCTGGCGGCTTTCCTTCTCTGCAGAGCCGCGCCGGAGCAGCATTCCGGTGCCTTTTCATGTTCATTAACGCAATTATTACCGCCGTCGGAAGACTGGCTTTATTACTGAGAAAGGGAACCAAAAAGTAATGGAGCGCTAAGTACCAGGCATGACGCGTGGATTTGAAAGATGACTGTAATTATGGTGTTTTTTTTTTAAATGTTTGTTTTGTTTGGGAGCGGTTATGCTTTTAAATTGAGGCATAATTTCTGTGTTTTATTGTCTCCGTTTGTGGGTTATTAGAAAGGTGCTGTTTAAACAGGATATCTACCCATCTGTGTAGGGGTGTGGCAAGCAGCAAGACGTCAGAAGGGCCCAGTCTGTTAGAGGGGACACACGCGGGAGCGAACCACACCCAGGCGGCACTGGAACGGGATTCAAACGCACAATCCTGAAGGTGTGATAGAGGCATCAGCTTCACCTCCACCTCGTTATGCTGTGATGTCTCCTCGGTGACATTTAGACCAGATTCTGGATGGTTCTATGGACCCAGACACAAATATCGGCTCTTTGCACCTGCGCCGTGGTACAGGAATGCAGGGTTTTGTCACCCTTGGTGACGGGTGACATCCCAGTGTCTCAGGGTGACTCACCCCCGCAGTCTCAGCCACCCGGTCTGGGAGGGGCTTTGAAAAGATTAGAAGGAAAATAAACCGCATGATGTAAACAAACTCCAACTGGAGGGGTGGCAGAACAGGCGCTCGGGGGCGAGATAAAAGCATCTGAGCGTTCAGGTGGGGGTGCAGTCTGGCGCCCCACGTGGGAAACATCTCCTCACTTTTGTTTCCCTGCACTTAACCGCCGGCACTATCAAAGCTGTCCGGATTATCCAGTTGGCCATTATCGCTCGTCATTCTGACCCAGTCCTGAGAAGCTTTATTTGTGTGTGAGTGTGATTCTTCTGTGGCCACTGGGGGGACGTGGCTTTGCCCTGGGGGTGTTACTCTGCGGCTTTTTGGGCTACGCTATCCTGGGCCCCTCCCAGATATTTCCGTTGATTTGGTAGCTCCATTACTATCTATGCGCATTTGTACCTGTCTCAGTTTGCAGGTCCAGGTTTGTTTGGACAAAATCTGCTTCCTTACAGCAGATATTGAGTAAGACTGCCCCCCCCCCCACACACACACACACACACACACACAAACAAAAGTGCCCCCCAGGCCTCCATTGCAGAGACTTTTAATGCTCCTGAATTGGGTAGGATTCCCAGCTCTGCTCCTAATATGCTAGAGGGCACCCTCTACTGTTGATGGTGGACCATGACACATCATGCTGAATGTGCAGCAACTGCAACACAAGTCCACGTCGCTGTTTATGTCTTAAAGGGCCAGCTGCCCCTCAAAATCCCCAAGGCGGTCCCCAGCCCGCCCGAAGCATGACTCCTGGGGGTGCACCTCATGCAGCAAGTCTCCCGCTTGATTTCACGAAGGCCGCGTGCCGTATGTGTTGTCTTAGGAGGTTCCAGACAGTTCAGTACACTCTCAGCTGCCGGGTGGAGATTGGGAGAAGGTTAACGTCAGAGTTCCTGCAGAAATGCCCGTTAATCGCGGCCTGAGGCCCCTGTTAACGAACGGCTTCAGCACGACGCTGACCACATCCCATATCCATGCTCTCGTGGGAACGGGAGGGGGGTGAATCCAGCCCCAGCACACCCCTACACTTCTGTCAGTCCAAAATGCTTCTACCAGCTAGGTGGGTAAACTAACCCACAAGTGCCCCTAGATAAATCTGTCTGGCTACCCGATTTTCTAAAAGATCCAGCTTTCTGGGTCTTGTTCTGTTCTGAGTTTGCAGTCCAGTGAAGTTACGGTCATTCTGTTCTGGAGGTGTGGCTGCTTTTATGGGTCTCTAGTCCTGCTCAGCGACCGTGGCCCTCGTGGCATCATTTAACGATCGCGGTCCTCGCAGCCTTATTTAACGGTTGCGGTCCTCGAGACCTCGTTTGACTGCCACGATCCTGCTTCAGAGGGTGCTCGTCGCAATTGCACTGCAGTCCCTGAAGGAGCTTCATTATTTAAACGATGCTGAACAACTAAGCAGCTTCACGCAGTAGCAATCGGAAGATGCTACTTACCGCGGAGCTTTCTGCCAGAGCGAGTCGTCAGCAGTTCGAATGTTTATTTATTTATTTATTAAATGCTCGGTAAAGTGCTTCGCCTGTTGATTTCTCATCCAGATTGGGCATAAAGTGTGCTACAGTACACTTACCTACTGCGTTAAATGAGTTCAATTAAAAATGCATGCATCGCTCTTTGGCATCCAACAGGGAGGTATGTGGGTATTATGTGAAATTAAGTGCCTGTTAAGTAGCCATGTTTGTGCAGGACTGATGTTATTAATGGTCTGTTTATCACTCAGGTCCAGGCTGTTTGGTGCCAAAAGTCTGGGCTGCTGTATCTTCTTTGTGGTCGGTCTTAATGTCGGTTCCCAGAGTCAATTTTATGCTGACGGTAGGAGATGGGGTCTGTTCCTTCTGAATCACTTACAGACGCTTTTCTTGGATAATGAATTTAATTCACTAGGGAGTGTCAGAGAACAAATTGCATGTATTTTGATGGCAGCTGCTAAGTGGATAGTTATTATTAGAATGCAGAAAGTAAGTGTATCATTTTTTTTATTGCAAGACGTCATTGTAGATCTCAGCTCTGAGTTTAATTCCTCATTTTTGGTTACTTTGCATTTTTTGATTTATAATGCAGCGGCAACAATACATTGTCTTAACATTATGGAGTCTCTTACAAATGAATCATAAGTATATAGGAGTGCAGCAGTTTAAGGAGTAGGTGTGATATTTGTGTAGTTTTTACTAAAAGTTGTTGTCACAGGTCCACCTTACCACTAGAGGGCAATCTCATGCACTTCTGAGTCATAGCCTCGCAAAAAGGAAACCATGTTGAACCTTGACAATTCCACTAATTAAACTTGACTGGGATCCTATATAAGTAGCTTTCAGAGCCTTGATAGGTTTTGAGGAGCTTATTTTGAGTTCCGGTTAGGATGTTAGTCTTCCTGACACCGATGACTGCTTCCCTTAGACCGTTTGTCTGTCTGGCTTTGGTATCCGCCTTCCTTTGATTCAGTACTTCCTGGTGTGATCTAAATTTGGGTCCGTCTCTGTTCTCCAGATTGCTATTGGTTCTGGGGGGGCTCAACAAAAATGACAGCCTGCTACTGGGCGACAGCCAGCGAGCACCTAGAGGCCAGATTGTTATGTCTAGAGAACCAGTATATTTGTATATGTGGAATTTGTATATTAGCAGGGTTGTGAGTTTGACCTACAATCGATCTCTGCGTGTAGAGTATGAAGCAACTGCCTCTGATGATAAGAAAATGTAGTTCTGGTGATTTAGTGACTGTAAATTTCCGTCGAGTGTGGACATATCCAATGATGGACTGGTGTCCTGTCTGGGTGAAATTATCCTTGCGCCCTTAGCAGCTAAATCAGTCTGACACTGGACAGCTCAGCAGTTATTGAAACTGCGTGGATGTTACTTGATATGAATTTTAATATATTATTAATCACATGGCCCGGGCGTGAATGCTAATTACGTAGTTTTCATTGGTTGCATGTCTGCTTGATTTCTGATTGTTAGGCGGTGGATATGTTTATTAATACATCCATCAATCTTCCAACCGCTAAGTCTGGCCTGGGTCTCAGGGTGGGTCTATGTCTTCAGTAATTCATTTATTTTTAAAGCAATTAAAATCTCTAACTTATGTAATTTTAACTGCAAACACCAGAGATGTAAATCGCAGCTGAATCTATTCACTTTTGGTTCCGTTCTGAGGTTGCGGTCCAGTGAAGTTGCGGTCCTCTTGCTCTGAAGGTGTGGCTGTTTTTAAGGGTCTCCAGTGCTGTTCAGTGACTGTGGTCCTTGCAGTCTTACTTTACGGTCACCGTCCTGGTGGTCTTACCTAACGGTCATGGTCTGGGTGGTCTTAACGGTCACTGTCTTTGCAGCGTTATTTAATGGCTGTGGCCCTTGCGGCCTTATTTAACGGTCACCGTCGTTGGAGGTCTTACCTAACGGTCATGGTCTGGGTGGTCTTATTTAACGGTCACAGTCGTTGGCGGTCTTAACGGTCACGATCCTGTTTCAGAGGCTGCTTGTGGCATTTGTGCTTCAGTTCCAGAAGGAGTTTCATTACTTAAATGACACCGAATAATTAAGCAGCTCACACTGTAGCAATCAGAGGTTGCTGTTACTTTCTAATTTAACGAATTTTAACTCCAAGCACTGAAGATGTAAATCACACCTAAATCTATTTGCTTACCAGGAGCACTGGTTGTGTTACTGAATTAATAAAATCTCCAAAATATGATTAAAATGTGCGCTAATCTTACATTTTCAGTTTCATTAGAGTTTTTACGTGATTTATGTGTTTTTGTCTTTCAAAGGGTCTTATTCCCGACACCATTATGCAGGAACAAAGCGGTAATGATTTCTTGACACTTGGAAACGCACATTGAGTTTCACGCAGCAAACTTTGCAATAACAGTCAAAATAATGCCATAACATGGAGAATTTTACGAGGCAGATAATTAAGTGTAAAATGAGGCGGTGGTGTGACTGATTTAGGGTAACTTCAGATTAGCATTAAGCAGGTGAATGTTTGTGGTTCACGTTGCTGTTGACAGCCGTATCTGTTAGTGATATTTAATGGTCCTGCTATGTGAGCACTAATGATTTCTCTTGTTTTTTGCGCACAAAAATAATTTGCAGCTATAGATGTGAATATGGGGTTACGGGGATATCAGCCTAGAGAACAGACCGTCTCATTTTAACCAGCGTTGCATCGTACTCGACAAAAAGGTGAATATCGCTGTAGCCTAAACACAGCATTAACGTGACGGCAGAATAACCGAAACGGCGGCCAAATGATTTGATTGCAAAATAAATTCCTCCTCCTTTAAAGGCCCTGTTACTTGTATCAAATGAAATGCTTAGAGTTAAAGAGGTAAAAGTTTGAGAAAGCACAAAGCACAGACCATATGACAGGACGTAGTGCAGCAAATACCGAAAGTAAGACCTACATGGCTGGGAACTCATGACTCTACTCTGGAGAAATATATCAAATCAATATATATCTAATCACGCAACTTCCTCTCTGAATGAATTAGAAACTAACCTCCATTCTGGGTCCTGACCTGACAACATTATGGTTACCTGTATTAGCACTGAATTATTTTCTTATCTGCAGTGTTAAGAGAGAGCCAATCAGATTGTAGAGACGGTGCGTCCGAGCAACTACAGGAGGCGGCACCAACCAATCAGATTCCTTGGTGTCTTGGACTCGTCTCCTCAACAATCTGATTGTTATCTCTCTGAACCAATCATTTTTCGTTCTGCTCTGAGAACATTTTTGTGTAAGAGAAATTCCCAAGAGCCATTAAAGAAACCTTCACTACAGCGCTGCCTATAGCTGAGGATTGTAGCCCCAGCCCCATTGATGCTAATGATTCCCAGAGTCTGTGTTGGAGTGTGGGCTGTGTTATTAACTTCAATGGGACCATTTGGCTCACAGGAGATTGCTGAAGCGCCACAGGAAATAAATGATAAATTGACGGAGACTAGAACAGATTTAAATCATTCTGTTTATCAAGTGATTACTCAACTGGTACATTTCCTTAGTCACTACAGATTAATGGTTGGTGGTTGTTTGTTTGTTTGGGGTATAGTTTCTGCTCAGCGTATACTCAAAAGATTTAAAGGAAACGATTTGAATTACCAGGGGCATACAGGCAAGTCAGTGTAAGATGCTTGTCTAACGCGAGAGGTCTACATACTAATTTTCTTTTTATTTAATAGTGGATCCCGCAGACTTGCCTGGGAAACGGGATGGCTCATTAAAACCTGCATGGTTGTTGTTAGAATATTAACTTTGACCCACCTGAAATTAAGCATGCATGAAACCCAAGGGTTTCTCAAGGACAGAGGACACTGACGCTGTTATTTGAGAGCAATATCAGAAATAAGTCCATTTGTAAGCATTTTTGCGCGAGTTAACGACGGTTCTTTGCAGGACAGGGAACAGTATTGGCCAATGCTCTATTTTTAGAAGCGATTTTCATTTAATTGACGGGATATTGGGGGGTGGGTGCAGCCCCGGTAAGGTGTGCGCCTCGCTGCCGCAAGCAGATTGATCTGCCCCGGCGGAATGCTTGTTATCCCTGCGGATCAAAAGCTGGCATAGTGTAATCTATAAGCCGGACCCCCACGGCTCTCTGTTTCCTTGCTATTTTCGGTAAGCCTGCCATCCTCCCTGCATCAGCGCCGGGCTCCCCTGCTACCGGCGGCCCCTCATCGATCGCATCCCCGCCGCGCAAACACACCGCGGCGGCTTATTGAAACCCGGAATCTCCGCTAGTTACGCTAATCCCCCCCTCATTTCTCCGGTTGAGCCGTTTCATAAATCTCCCTCATCCCATTACGAGAGAGAAAGGACTTATCTCAGATTAGGTAGATTCACAGTGAGAAGTGATATCGTTAAAAAAAAAGAAACAATTTCTGCTGATGTTAGCGCACAATTAACGGGAGAGTGACATCTCCGTACAGGCGCCCTTTCAGTAACCCTGTCTGATACGGACAGATGCACAGAAAACCGCCGATATGCGCCCTGCTAACATCATGTTGCCTATATGAATTATTTCAGCATGCTGGGAGCAGGCATCAGAAGAGAGGGCGGTTCAGGTTGCAGGACGGAGTCGGTTTCTTCCCAGCTTCGGAAATGTAACAGGTTTAAGAAACACGTCCCAGGCGTAAGTGTGAAACCCGGACTGAGAGTTGTAATTTTTGATACTTTTTACACTCGTCTTTCTCGTGGTTCAGAGGGAGTATTTTTAACAGTGAAAATCTGGGTTACCGTCTTACTGCCGGGACCCGAACAGCCTGTCTCTTACCTACGCCCTTTGGAGCCTTGCTTTGGGGCTCCATCCTACGTTCACACCGATGAGAAATGGTTTTAATGCCAGTAATTCAGAGCGAAAGGGCCTCGGGGAGTCACGTGGTCCCAGGGAATCCCATTTGCGGGGGCGGGCATTGCCACGGGCGCTGGTAAGATGTCCTGACAGACTGTATGAGTCATATTCGTAAAACAAATGATCCCAGCGCAGTGTTTCCCCGGGAACATCAGTCTGGTTATTTCCGGAGTGTGGGGGACAATGTGGGAGCCCCGCCTGCCCCACCCCTCGCCTGATTACCATTTTTACAGGTTATTTAAATGGCTTTTAATCTCCATCTTAATTGCTCCGTCACGTTTCTGAACCTTGGCAGGTGTCAGTGTGGGGCTGTTTGGGATAGCGTTCAGTCAAACCCAAGCGCTGATCACTAGGCCTGGACAGTGTACACCCCCCTGTTAGTTTGCCCTTCAAGCAACATGCACAAAATAGGGACGAGGTCCCTTTAAGAGAAACAAATGAGCATTTCTGCACTAATGAATAGAAATACCGCCCCATAGCCTTATGCATACTGTGGATCTCTCCAGGATGGTCCCTCCCACTCCAGACAGACCACCAAGTGAGGGCAGTCATTCTTTTTTGTTTTAATTGCAGGTCAGGAATACAGTCCCACGGAGCACGCTCTGGGATCAGGGAGAATCTGGCACCAGTCAGAAGAGTACCCTAATCCGGCCTGGACCGTGGTGGGAGAGTGAGGGGGCGGGGCAGCTTGGGACTCATACAGTCTTGATAAAAATAGCCAATGACGTTAGGGTGGCGTTTTTGACGACCCCCCCGGGCCCGTAATCTGTCGCAGGATAAAGAGCAGCCGGGTCTGGGTGGGGGACCAGCCCAAATCCCGCTCGCTTTCCTGTCTCTCAGCATCCGACCAGGTGCCATTTGGGATGCTGGCCAGCTGCCCAGACTCGGCTGGTGTCCCGTATCGGACCAGAACCTATGAGACGCATATGGGTCTTACAGCACTGCAGTGGTGGGCGGGCAAGAGCTGGTGGAACCTCGTCGAGATGAATGATGACGACACGTTGCGTAAAAGCCCCAGCTTCCTCCAACCGCTGACAGGCTGTTAGGTTGATTATCTGGTCCATGACCAGTAAAGTTTCCTGCTACTCTTCCCCACTTATGATTGAACAGCTGTCTTAGACATTGGAACATTTCTCTACCATTCAGGTGGAAAC
>JAODJX010000102.1:490900-502309 GCA_026776945.1 Isichthys henryi | reverse complement strand
GACACCTTAACGTTGGGCGGGTGGGGGTACCTGGGTTGCCCGGTTGGTTGTGGCTTTTTAACGTTTTTTTTGGGCTGAAGGGGGGGGGGCGGTGCGCCCCCCCCCCCCCCCCCCCCCGGGACAGGGGTTTTATTCAAAAATCACGCAGCTTATCATTCTTGTCATCTTTTGTAAGGGGGGGGGGTGCATTTGTGGTGGTTAGGAAAAGTGTCTTAGCAGAAACACAATGTGAAATTTGACTGTGATTGATTTCCTAATTACGGAATTACTTAATAGGTTGTATTAACTGTGATAGGAAAATGGGCGATTAATTAAGGCTAATTCATTTAGTCATGCGCCAATGCGGTTATCTGTAGCGTCTATTACACATTCTAAGGTTAACGTTTTAATTATTCCCGAAAATGTATGTATAGTGTAGGATGTATATCTTGTGAAAGATGGATAATTTGGATTTAATGTACTCATAGCCTAATTAAACCTTGTTATTGGAAGGTTTAGTGGAGCCCCCTCTAGGAAGGTGGAGATTTTGAGCCCCAGGCAGCACTGATCCTTGCGGCATGACAGCCGGACAGGGAGGCCGTTCCCATCTCTTCCTGCCTAGAGCCTCGGATCTGGGCATTAATCATGGAGCGGAGAGGGAGAAGCTGCTCGTACCTCGATGGCCCCCCACGCCTCTCTGCTCCCCGTCCTGACAGCTGATAAACGGAAAGGTTCAGCCTGCGGTCACGCTGTGAATCACACACCGGCGTCGGCGGTCTGGGGGCTCTGTGGAACGTTCCGGATGGCGAGTGCGGTAACGCCCGAGTGAGTTGCTGAAACCCACAATAGCAGCACCCATAGTCAAATAAGTCGGCTCTGCTGATATGTCACATGATCAGTGATGTGACCACTGGGCTGGTTGGTGGTACTCTGTGATTTAGCGCCAGTATCAAATGGGGTGATTGGCGGCAGTCGATCTGTATGAAGCTACAGTGTGTTTGGTTAGCGGACGGGTTAGCACTGCACGGGCCGCTTGGAGGCTGCCGGGTGCGATCTCACCGGAGGATGGGGGGAGGTGCAGCTAGTGACATCATCTGTCCCTCAGGGAGTGCACATGCATGACCACCTCTGCAGGTGGGGCTCTTCCAGCGACCACGTCATCGCCGCCTTCCGTGTAAATTGGTCATGCCAGCACCCATGTGTGTGATCAGTCCCCCTCGTACCGAACATAAGCCAGATTTCAGAGGACAGATCCAACCTATGTCCTCGCTTGGGACAGATCCGGCATCCGGTCGAGACTCACGCTCCTTCCTGCAGTCTCCAGCGATCCAATGACCGGGGGGGAGGGATTAACAAAAGCCCCCACCACTTCAGAAATGAGCATTTTTGTAGTTCGCTGATCAAACAGCCCCTCCAGTTTGTTACGTGAAGTTGATCGGCCAAATGAGAGTGGATTGCCCACTGCATCACAGCCACTCAGCCACTGCTGTAATTCGTAGCTCAGTCTAAATCACTTGTCTGCCCCACCCGACACCCCCCACATCCTGCCACATCACCCGCAGTGCAGGAACACTGCTCCTGTGTGAGTCTGAAGAGTGGGCTGATAGCGGTAAGCGCTAAACCCTGATAGTGCTGTGCGGTTCACTGGTCTATCGTTACAAAACCCTATCATCTGAACCCCCCCACCTCAGAGGACGTATCGCCATCAGTAAAGCAATGGCACATTGATGACAAATGTTTGTAATGAGTTGCTATTAGCTAGCCCCAAGTTAGCTGTGTGTCCTAGCCCCGTTTTAGCCGTGTATACTAACCCTGTGTTAGCAATGTATGCTAGTAGTGTATGCTAGGCTCCAAGTTAGCCGTGAGTGTCACCCCAAGAAACCCATGCATTTTAGCCATGTGTGCTATTCTCAAGACAGCTGTGTGTGGTAGCCCCAAGAAAGTCAAGCGTAGTGGTGCCATGTTTGCTAGCCCAGTGTTGCCAACTCTCACGCATCTGGTGTGATGCTCGCACTTTCTGACTCTCAAGCTCACGCTAGAAATCTGTATTATTCCATTATTAATCTAAAATTAGCTACATAAAAAGTGTTGGGGTAGTTTGTAAACCCTACAAACAATTTACAAGGTAACAACTGTTACAAACATGTAAATGCGAGTGCAGACTTATCTCAAATTGAAAATCTCACAGCAGTCAGCTGACCAAAGTTGGCAACCCTACTAGCCTCAAGATAGCCCTGCTAGTCCAGAGTTAGCCGTGCATGCTAGTCCCAAGTTAGCCACGCGTGCTAGTCCCAAGTTAGCCATGCATGCTGGCTCCAAGTTACTAGTCTCTCTTTTCTCTGCCGGAGAATGGATATTTAGTGTTTTGGTTTGAGTTCCAGTTCTGTTTTTTGTCAGCAAGAGGCCCGTGTGTGTGTCAGGAAGATATCATATCTTACATGTGCATCCTGCCTGTCCCTCCTTGTCGAAACAAAGCCTCTATTGCCATGCTGACACAGCTGACCCCGATGGAGGGTTAGAGTTGGTGTGAAAGGGTGGGCTGGCATCGATAGTTTTAGCCCCCCCCGGTGCTGGGCCCCTGCTGGATCAACATCCCCCAGGAGCCTATCTTGGGCGGTTCCAGGTCCTGCGGGGTAAAGTAGGGAAGGTCCATCCTTCCCTCCATCGGAGCTTCTCGTGGACGCTATTCTTCTCCTCTTAGCCGCAGGTACATCAGAGCGAGATGCTGAACCCCGTGAAGCCTGAGAGCAGCGGGTAGCGAACCGAGATGGATAGAGAGAGGCTCTTGAGACACACCCTGCATACCGCATTCTGGCATCCATCAGATTTATAGCTGGCGGGTTTCCCTGCTGGAGTTCGTTTTCTTGGACCATCCGCCGAGTGGAGCACATGGGCAGAAAGGGGGCAAATGATATGAATAAGAGAAGAGCTCGGTTTAAAGGACAAAGAGGCGATCCAGTCCACAGCACGACAGCAGACGCTCCGTAGACACCGTCTGCAGCCGTCTCCTCCCTTCCGATTGGCCGATCTGCCTCCGGCACTTAGCGCAGCTCGGGGGTGGGGGGAGAACTCTTTGTCTCTTTGTTTGCCATGGAGATGCTCAGATGGGCTCTCAACGAATGCTCAGCACGTGTCAAGACACAGAAAACGGTCAGCTACATATGTGCGGGCGAATAAGGGGAAGGTGCAGGTTGGCCGTTGTAAAGAAACGGGGGGGGGGGGCGTTAGCCATTAAGTATCATCACTGAGCTGCTTAATTCAGTGAATCAAGGACAGACCCTGAGTGAACCCTGTTAGTCAGTTATCACCCGCGTTAAGTACCTGCCTACATTGGGTTTTAAAGTGAATTGTTTGCTGCTACCTGGATCCTATCACCATTTTGATATTAAGTGTCTGCATTAAATATTAAATGGCCGCTTTGGGTTGTACCTTGTCTTCTTACAATGACTTATGAATGAATTGCCGCTTGGGGTGAGGGTGCCAGTATGGGGCCATGATTTAAATAGGAGAACTAAGATCGATCCGATCAAACTGCACTTGTGGTGCCCCTCCAGAAATCCCACAGAAACCTTTCTGTGCTCACACCCTGCAAACCCCGGGGAACGCGTTCTTCTCTGAAGGACGGGAGTGTTTGTCATTTTAATCTGTCACCCCCCCCACTCCATCAGAGCCAGAGCACTTAGTGTGTGCAGCAGTAAATAAGGGTCCGCGTCTGCCCAGCCATGGGACAAGCCCTTACATTTAGCCTGGGGAGGGAGCATCTCTCCTGGCTTAGAGGGGGCTGCTCTTTGATTACTCACGTGCTGCCGTACGCAGCCTTAAGTGCTCCATAAAAACGGGGGGGTCCGCCAGCAAATTGAAATGGAGGACGAAGAGAGAGGTATTTGCATAATAAGCTGGCAAGTAAAAGAGAGAGAGAGAGGGAGTGGTGGGGAAAATGAGTGTAGTGGGGGCCTTTTGTGTTGGCCTTCAGGGTGTGATGCACTGCCTCTCTCTCAAGATGGCGACACTGGTCAGCAAGTGCAATGCCTTCGACTGCCGTCTGGTGGGTATGAATCCCAGAGGGGGAGTCGCTTTTGTACCTTTCAGGGCAATCGTTCCAGGAAGAGAAATGTAGCTTGGCACGCTGCTCTTCTGCTTCGTACTCCTCCACCCTCTCCATCCTCCACCTGATCTGCGCTCTTCCTCCTCCACCTGACCCTATCTGTGATAGCTCTCTCCTCCACCCACTCCTCCCTACACCTAGTCCCATCTCATCCCGCTCCCTTCACCCGCTCCTCCCTCTCCCCTCTCTCTTCCACCTCACCCTATCTGTGACCAGTTCTTGTTCCACCCGCTCCCTCCTCCACCCGCTCCTCCCTCTGCTCTCTCCCTCCTCCACCTCACATTATCCGCAGCCACTCCTTCTTCCGCCTGCTCCCTCCTCATCCCGCTCCCTCCCCTACCCTATCTTTGCTCTGCTGACAGGCTGCCCCATCCAGAAAGCTGCTCTTCCCTCCCAGGTATTACATGGTCCCTGCGGGGGGGGGGCCTCTCCACACGTCAGGCTTCCTGTCGCTGTGTCAGAGATCACAGCCTCATCCGTGCAGATGCATCCCCATGTGCCTGCATGTGGAGTCCCGCTCCGGGGGACGCGGTCCCCCTGAAAGGATGTCCCTGTCATTTTCTCGCAGATGCTGGGAATTGAATGCTGGGTTCACAGCTTCCCGCTTTGAGCCTGGAAACTCATTCTACAGTCTCGGAGCAGTTAGTCCATATCTCAGTGAAATCCTCCTGCAGAATCAGGCCCCGGGGACAGTTATCCATACATCCATGGTCCCATGGTGCCATGTGCAAGCGCCTGTGACCATTTCCATTGGCCGCCTACTCGATCCCATTTTTCTGTCACACCAGGCTCCTTCCTATGATCATGACCAGCGGTGCAGAGGCTTAAGCAAAGCTAGTGAGTCACAGGTATCTCCATCCAGCTGCGGGTGCAAAGCTGATTGCATGGAGGCGGCGGGCAAAGAGATGGGTAGCAATGGAACCTTGAGCCAGAAAGGGGCCAAGCTAGCATGCCCAAGATCACCTCCTGCTGGATGAGCACCGTCGGCGCAGGCCCCCCTCAGTGGGAAGCAGAGACTTTTACTAAAACTTGAATTTGTGTCCATTTTCATTTACTTGTCATACTTGGGATGAATCTGCTCAGTCACGTCGCTAATAAGCCGACGGTTTGACCGGGGAATTTCTGGTGACGTTTGCGTAGGTGGAAAGCTGTTTATTAACAGCCAGTGACAGCTGTGTGTCTAAAAGTGAGGCGTGATGATGAACCTCAAGGCTAACAGGATGTGGGCGACTGCTCAGGGTTCCAGGCTGTTGAGTGACTAATATACTTATGGTTTTCTGTGAGTTTCCTTGTCTGGCCCTTACTGAGCCAAGGCCCCACGGACTATAGAGACTGGGAACCATCATGAAACCCCAGAATGGCACCTTCTCAGACTCCCCAGCTTCTGTTTGGGGGGGCACAAGTCTAACCCCTCAACTCACACATGGGGGGGGCGGTGGGGAGTAGGGAAACCCTACATTTGACTTTAGAGTAAACAGCGTGGGTGTGGTTAGCATTTCCTGTTTTCAGTTAAGAGCTGTTTGGGATGGCTGTTGTATAGTGTGACGGATCCCAGTTGAAGCATTTTGGGCCGTCTCTCCCCACGGCAATGCCTGGGGGGTAGCGGGTCGGGGTAGGGGGCGAGTCGAAGGCCTCCCGAAGTGCTGGGAGCACTAAGCAGACCCAGATGGCCCGAAACCAGAGCAATTCAGCTGCGCGCCTCCCCTCCCATTTACTGCCCAGGAAAATACAGACTCTGTGGACTGAGCTTTTCAATTAGTCCGCTTTTACGCACCACTATGTTCTCCATTTTATTTGTACTTTTACTGCTTTGATGCAAGTCAGAGTTGCAGACGTTTTTAAGAACCTCCTGTGTATTAAATTTCATTTAATAAAAAGCCAATGGAAAGAGACTCATGGTCCCGACTGGAGCAGTGCTGTATCGGAGTTCGGCTTAGCCTCCTGAAAATGATGGCTGGGATCATGAGCGTTTGGATGCGCCTTGCACGGCGGAACAGAAAGCATTTAGGTATTTCAGGGTTACCTTAGTGGTGCGTCAGAGCCTTAGTGGTGGCTGAAATCGAGCGGGAAGCCAAATTTCCCACCATCTTCCGTACTTGGGGACATATTTCGGCCTCTTCTGCTCAGCAAAACCACGTTTCATTCATCACAGTAAAAGCTGGAGCCTGTCGTCATGATCTCTTAGCGACAGAAAGGGCCCGACCTCTCACTCATTGGCTTTTCCTGATGCTTCCTTTAGACAGAGACAGGTCTGGCATGCGCCAAGCCTGATGACGCCGGCCGTTTTGCATGTTGTCACACTGTTGCGTAGCTAGGGCTGCGGGAGGGCTGCAGGTTAAAATGTACCATGGTATTGAAGCAGCGATGCAGGGCTGGAGTGAATGTCCCTGGGGCGAGGAGGTGCGGCCTACTGTATTTACACTCCGTCCATCACCAGCCGTCACTGATCTACCGGAAAATCCCTGGCTTAGGTCCCGAGAGCAGGCCCGCGGCATTTTGGCCACAGGTTGCACTCTCTGGCAGACATGTGCTTCCTTCTCTCTCTTTCTCTCTCTCTCTCCCACTCTATGGGGCCCAGCTTGCCCTCAGGCCTCCAGACTGGTTTTGGACATGACCAACAAGCGAGGACCACGCAGTAGCTGCCAAGCCCTTGGCCCTGGGGCCCCTCTGAAGAACGCAGCGCCGCCAGACGGTTTCGCTTCAGCCAGCCAGCACTTCCGCAAGGAGCCTTTAATGCCCCATAAAACAGGGGAAAGATCAAAGATGCGGGACCGCCTTTGTTTGTGTTTTCCTCTCCATAAATAGCCATGAAAGCTTTAAGGCTTTTCGAGGCTTGCATTGTACTCCAGTCTGAAATAGGTTTATTTTGCACGCCGTTGTAACCGCAGGGAATGTAAGAGGGCGCACTGCAGGCGATTAAAAATACCCCAATTAGTTTTAATTGCATCTCGCCATGAGAGTCTTGCTGGATGCGAGGTGAAGTGTTTTCGGCGTGTTGACACTGACGAGAGGCACCCTTCACTGAATTAGAAGGGTTGAATACCAAACAGGCCCCACCGCAAACGGACGTCAAAATGGACGTCATGCAAAGGACCTTTGATGATGGAGGAGCAGGGATCAGAGTTTGCTCAGGGAGCCGAGGGTGTGTTTGACATTGACATCATCGTTCATTTTTTTTAGCTGACGCATTCGTCCAAAGTGACATACAAACCTACAGCTGTCAAGGAGCAAACTAGACATAAGTGTGGCTAGGTTAAGCTTCCAATGAGAGACCAATAACAGTAACATGAGTTAGCAGCATAGGTGAGAGATACACAAAACGTAAACATGTGACATCATAGGCTAAGGGGGCTGGTTTTGATCGGGTCTATCTATGCGCAGTGGTCTTAGCACAGTGGCTTTTTCAAATACTCCTTCAGGCGGTGGCCTTGAAGTACACGCTTCTGCATCTGGAAACAACCGAAGCATCCCAGTCACATCGATTCAATTCAGGTGTCAAGCAAGCTTTCGGCGAGGATTATGTCAGCCTCGTAGCGATGCTTTGTCGAGTGGTTCGGTGACGACACCGTTTAGACAGGAATCGACATAGAAGGGACTTACAGAAACACCCGAGTCTTCAGACGAGACACATTTCCTCTTTGCACCGTTCTCTGTATCCCTGGATTTAGCTGTGCTGACGCTGCCTTTTCTCCCAGCCACTTATGGACCTTGATGGGAAGAGAAACTCCTTCCTTTGTACGATAGCCGGGCTCTTCCAGGCCTCTAGTCAGGGCAGTTCATGGGAATCTTAGCAACAGTGTTGAGCATTTCAGGTCCAGAAAGTACAAATACAGCCCAAGTTTTTGTTTCTATGAACCAGTTCAGCATAAAGAGTCATAGTCACAGAGTATTAAACTGGTTGGTAGAAATAAAATCTTGGTCTGGATTTGCAGGTTCTGGACCTGAAATACCCAACACTGTCTTTAAGACTCGCATGAAACGCCCTGATAAAGCGATGGAGCAAGAAGGTTGAAGCCATGATTTACACACGTTGGAGCAGATAATTGTTGCATTAAGCGACAGAGAAAGAGCATCGACACATAATTAACGAGAGCAGGAATTGTAAGCTGCACATCATTGCGATAATTGTGCTGCGTAAAAACATATCGCACCAGAAGATATAAATTGAGGCCGTAAATTAGCCCGGGATTCTGTGCAGCTGCGAAGGAGCCCGAAAGTGCTCAGCAGAAAGCCCAGAGCTACAGATACGGGTCGATCCGTAGAAGCTGAAGAGCTCAGCACAGATTCCCTGCAATTAGGATGCAGCCAGGAGGTCAGGGCTGAAGAGGAGCCGGAGGAGGTGACATTGGAGTTGCATCTTGAAGAGCAAGAGAGGTTTTACAGTCCTGGAAATCCGGGGAAGTTTGCAGTCAGAAAGAGCAGCGTCATGTCACAGGGAAACATCGATGCAGATTTTAATGTAAGGTAATAGGATCTGGACCTGACGCGTTAGCAGAATACTGTAATAGCAACACGCTCGATCAGTCAGTCTCTCTCGGGTTGATGCAGGGAGCTCGGCTGCCTTGTCAACTCACATCTGTGGTGAATCCAGATATGAAGATGAGCTTTAAATCATACCTAATGTTCCATTTCGCTCACCATCAAGCCCCCGATGGGTGTCGCTGGGCGGGAATCAGCGAAGGTCACCTCCGTCTCCCTGTTGAAGAAATCGCTCGTAACTTTCGCTTGATAAATTAGGTGTAAGGTGGGGGCTTTCCATGAAACGTGATTGATGAAGACGTCCATGAATTATCTGTGACTAGTTGTAGCGGTCATGGCGAGGACAAGGTCGGGGAGTATGATCTACACTGGGATGACCCTGAGGTACACGCAGATATTTTTGATGTTCTACAGGAAGAATCTTAGCCTTTATCCTGGTCATTCCAGCTAGATCAGTGAGGATCAGTCAGTTCTGGGGAGCTCAGGTTCTTTGTAATATAGAAAGTTGAGATTGTTAGACCTTCAGTAGATATGAAAGAGGACAGAAACTGAGGACTGTCTGGCCAGGATGTCGATGAGTCAAGATCAGAAAATACAGGCCTGTGCATGCAGTGCCAGAGATGCTGTGCTCTTTGTTTACACTCAAAGAGTAATTGGATCATAGCCTAATCGCTTAATTGGATCAATTAGTGCGTGAATTAAATACATTAGATCCTGCACTCCAGGTGCTCTGTGTTTAAGCCTTTCAGAGAGACCTGTACACTCTGAATGATGGCAGGCACTGTGGTTTCTAGGGGCCAGGGACTGAACTCCAGATGAGATGGGACATCCATAGTAGCTTTTCTCCTATGCATCTGAAGCTTCAGTAGGATACTCATTATATGTGGTTGATGATAAAGAGGGAATATTCAAACATTGTGAATGAGGGACTTCTTCCAAAACATAGATCTGTATGTATTCAGGCTTGGACCTTGGAGGTTGATAGGTTAGCATCTTTTGCATGGTAAAGCTTGGCTTATTTAGATTTAGATATATGCTGAATGTTCGTCCATGAAGTTGTGATGAAACTGTGGGGGCCTAGGCAAGGAAAAGGCAGCCAGTACTGTCAATAACACTGGAAGCCAAACCATTATCCATCTGTGGAAACTGTGTCTGTGAGGGCTTCATAGATGCAGGAAAACCTCAATTTCTTCAGGCCTTTAGGGTCTATGAAAGTGCCAGGAGATGCCGATCTGTGATAAGCTTCCCCACCCACATTTCCGTACAGCCCTTCTGCTTGTCTGATGTGTCTCCAACTCGAGAATCTTGCTAACAATATTTCGCTGTTGAGCGATTTGTAAAATGCTGAGTTGTATTCTCAGTTTGAGCTTTTGAATATTCTAGGGTTCTGGTCCATTTTAGCATGTCTAAGTCCCAGTGTGTCCACTCTTGGGGGGTGAACCGACAGAGTTAGGTGTCAAGTAAAGGTCAAAGCTGGTGAGTGAGGCAAGGGAACACCTTGACCTGCCCGCATACATGCACATATGGACAACTGTACGAGCATTTCCAGCAACTGCACTCAATTACGCGACCTGCTGTGACAGCCGATGGAAGGCCAAGTCACCTGATCGCCTTAAAGTGTGCTCTACATCCCTGTCTTTGCTTATCCACCCTCTGTGGTGCACTTCAAGGGCACAGCATGGAAGTGAGCAAGTGAAATTCAAAGTTCTCAGTGTCGTGTTTAGGCTGTCCTGGGAGTTCCGGGTCAGTGGCTTCATTGGTGATGGGTGAGTCGGAGACAGTGATATGCCAACGGGGATTTTCGGCCTGACCTCGGGCGATCGGAAGGGCGCTGGATCAGCTCATTCCGCTAGCCATCCCATAATAAGATTGCGGGAAATCTCGGGAAGGAGAGTCGCCGGAGCGCAAGTGCCTCTGGGGATTTCATCAAGGAAATCGGCTCATACGCCAGTCAGAGCTCGTGTCAGCCGACCCTCCAGGCTTTTTTTCTTACCAGCTATCACTGTCCTCCCTCATCTTCTGCAACAGACCTAGTGATCAGAGTGATGACGATGCAACAGTGTGATGTTGACGCCTCAGCACGTCCACAAAAGCCCTTTAGTATCTCTTTCTGCCCAATGCCGTAAGACTCTTACCATCTGACGGATCAGGAAGGTACCAGCGGATTTGCAAAGCTGCTCATGCTGGAAGAATTTTAAATGTGTTTCTCAACGGCGAGACCTACCCTCAGCTAGGATAGGATGATGTGGTTTCTTGTCCTATTTGTTAGCTAGGTTCTCATTTATTGCCATCCTCTAGGAAGAAAACATTTCTATTGCGGTTTTGGCTCATGATCTACATGCACCAGAGGTATTGTGGCTACAGAAGCTCTACCCAGCATTCTGTGCTCTTGGCCATGCCCCCTTCATGTCCTGTACAAGGCTGAGGTCTTCTGCAGGCCTCTAAATGTAGTTAATGGATAGTGAAAGCTACTCTTATCCTAACAGGCTTCTGCGAAAAGGAGTTTCTACCCGGGGGCAGTGATTTGCGGATTCTGTCTCATGCTCAAAACAGCCCCTCACTCCCCCATTCCAGCAAACATGCACAAACAACCTGCCGGTCCATCTGTTTCAGGGCTGAACGTGGGGCGCGGGGCGTGAGCAAGTGGCAGGGATGGCTGGGCAGGCAGACTCAGCGCGGCCCCCAGGACCCAGCATAGCCAAGCCCAAAGATAAACGATTTGGCCGGCGTGAGCCAAAAATCTAATGAAGCGGAGAGCCCCCAAAGCCGTGTGCGGGATGGGGGGGGGAGGGGTGTTTGTTCTGAATGAGACTACCAGCTAGACCTTGGGGGGGGGGTGGTTACTA